>JAKUCM010004942.1:0-23195 GCA_023374145.1 Lepidium sativum
AGTCTGAATTTATGAACATGTATCATTTTCACTCGGATAGTCAAGTACACTGTTGAGATCCATTTTATTTCGATAACCAAGATTATTAATCAGACCTTCCACTTCATCAATAACATTACCACAAGCTGATCCATCTTCTGAAATTCCTGATAAAACTTCCTTTGAACGAATTTTGCAATGTCGAAAACAATTTGCTAGTATCTCTTGACGAACATTAATTATCCAAGCCGATACTGCAAAATTAGTAGCATTCAAAACATTGTTCTTACTTAGATTCGGCTGTCCTAACTCGTAAACTTCTAAAATATCACGGTAAAATCTCCTTCAGTAGTGCATCTTAAAAGCTCTTATTATTCGAGCATCACAAGGTTGAATTTTTGATGTCATGTTGGCTGGTAAGAAAAATAGATAAACATTACGTAATTCTTCATTATTACGCGCAAGTGCTAGGCAATTATCTACCACTTACAAAACTATTCTACCACGCATGATCTAATCAAACCAACAAACATATTCTTCAAAAATCATACTTGTCATCCAAGCTCTTTTGTTAGCACGATAATGACAACTCAACCTATTCATGTTCAATTCTTGAAACAACGTGGCTTTGCAAATTTTCCAATGATCCATAAAAGAATTTTTTCAAACTCATCTTCATTGCAACAAATAACAATTGTTAGTCTTTCTTTGTCTTGCTTTTTTCCTTCAAGTTGTTCTGTAGCAAGAAAATGATCAGCTTGTAATCTGTAAAACAAATCAATTTCATCCATATTAAAAACATCCTTTATAGAGAACTTATGTATTTTTTTTCTCTAGAGCTTCTTGTTTCTTCTCCATGTCTAGCATATCGACCGAAACCGCTTTCTCCAAAACGACAAAATGATTTGATATCATGTCGTACTTGAATTTTTTTTCAAGCCAACCTTGAGAAAATTGGTGTTTCACATCATCTTGAGGGTAGATAAGTTTCATTGTCTCTTTTGCCTTATCTAAAATTAGTTCTCTGTCATATTAACTCGGTTTAGTATTGGAGAAACTATTTAAAAAGATTTTTTTCCATTTGTGGATATTTTGGTGGTTTGTGCCTCTTAATATTATTTATGGTTTCCAGAGTTGTAAAAAAAAATCGTTTGAGTGTAAGAAAATATTCAGCTGATCGTTACAATTGGAAAAAACGTAACTGATTTTATTATACAATGATACGAATTGACGCAATGTAAATTTGACAATACATTGGTAGCGTGCGTGCACTACAAGAGAACATGTGTTTTACAACTCCTATTTTCGTCCCTAAAGCGTTGTAAAGGACTTTTACAACGTATTAGGGACGCCGCGTGAAACGTCGTGTCTTGCACGTCGTAAGGTACAAAACGTTGTAAAAACGTTGTAAAAGTTAACAACGCAAAAAAAACGTTGTTAAAACGTCGTAAAAAGGGAGTTGTAAAAACCTCGTAAATGTAGTAGTACGTTGTAAAGTCGATGCCAATATATACGTTGTAAGTTGATTGTAAACTTAGCAACGTCCTTACAACGTTTAGTTTACAACTAATTAGAGTCGATTTTTTTACAACGTTTTAAAGTCGAAATTCTTTACAACTAAGTAAAGACGAAGGTTTTACAACTACTTAAAGATGAAATTGTTTACAACTACTTAAAGACGAAAAGTGTTTACAACTATTTAAAGACGAAATAATTTACAACTACTTAGGGACTAAAATTTATTATGTATTTTTTTATTAAAATTGTGAAATTTAATTTTTTTGTATTTAAAATAAAATATGAAATAATTAAATAAAATTATAATATAAAATATATAATTAAAATGTTTTTACAAAATTTAATTACAAAAAAGATTTGTCAGGGAAAAAATATTATTTAAATTAAAGTATTTAATTTAATACCTGCTTATAAATTGCGTTGATCTCCGGAGCACTCAATTGGACTGGAGTACCGTCGGTGGATTCCTGGGAAAGCTGCGTTTGACGCTCCTGAACCGCATCTTCAACCTAGCTATGTAGCAGCTCACAACGTGGATCGACGAAGACGCCAGATTTCTTCTTATGGGTTGCGGCATAGAGTTCTGGAAGCGTAGGAATCTGTCCAGTTTTTTCCGCCTAATAAAATTCAATTTTTAATTAAATATTAATTTATGTTAATAAATATTAAAAATGAAAAAAATTATTTTTAAAAATACATACGATTTGTATTGTGACTGGTAAGCCATCAGGCCCAATCGTCTTCCGGGAGGCGGAACACTGAGCAGCTCTCCTCACAGCTACAGGGTCATGAATGTGGGTTTCCCGTCATCTCCCTTCACCTCCCACTCGGTTTTCCAGTCCGAGACTGTGTTAATAAGCTGCTTCATGGCTTTGCGGTTGAACTCATGTCGGACAGTCTCGTTGATAGAGACGTCCCAATTCCAACGTTGCTAGTAGTTTTAATAATTAATTAATATTTAATATATATTATAATATGTTGAATAATAAAAATTAATGGAAAAAAATATTACCGCAAAAATCTTGAACCATGTTATGCGAATGTAATGGGGTGTTGATTTCCAATTTGGAGTCGCCTCTACGAAATAGCTTTTGATGCATTCCGTGATGCTACGTCCCACTTTGCTATCAATACCGAACCTGAAATTTTTTTTAATATATATTATTATCTATTTAATTATAAATGCTTAAATTTAGTATGTAAATTAAACTAAATATGTACCAATAGGTTCCAGTTGGATGATCGACGTGTAGATGCGGCAAATTCTCGCAGTTTGGTGCCACGAGAATATCCTCAACCCGGTACTGCGCGTAAGGTGCATCAGGCGGCACCAAGAGGTCTGGATGGACCGCAACATTCGTCGGAGGGGGATCTACGGCCACTTCTGGTGCTGGGGAAGTAGCCGGGGGTGTATGACTGTTATGATGTGACTGCGACTGCGTCTCTGGCACAGCCGAGGAAGTAGAAGATGATGTGGTGCCCTGCAGTATGTCACTGTAGTGGACATGGCGTGTATGCTTCCGGGGTGCCATAATTTGTACCTACAAAATGATGTTTCGTAAATTAGACGTTGGATACTAAACAACCTACATAATTTCTAAATTACGTACCTACTACATCATTTTTAAACAACCTACATAATTTTAAATCCTAAATTTGCAAAAAAAAAGAAAATTGTAGAGAGAAGGGAGAGAGTGATACCTTAGAGAGAGAATGTGGAATGGAGAATGATGGAATAATGTTGCAAAATTGGTGATGTATTTATAGGGAAAAGGTGGAGTTGTAAACAAGTTGGGAATTCATGAAATGTCGTGAAAGAGTTTTAAATTTAGGGACGAATTTACAACGTTTTCGATGTAAAGAAGTTGGCAAATGTTGATTCAATGTACCACTACGGTGCAATTCATTGAGACGTTATGTTTAATTAAAATACTCGTTACGTAAATCAAAGAAACGTTGTAAGGTCGTTGGCGACCAGAAACGTCGTAAGGACGTTGGCAACTAGCAACGTCTTTACGACGTTCTGGTACGCCAACGTCTTTACGACGTTCTGTTTTTTTAAAAAAAAAATTTCTCATTTGTAAATTTTGTATAATCTAAATCGCACTCTTATAATTTAAATCACACTCTTATAATTTAAATCATACTCTTGTATAATTATAAGAGTATGATTTAAATTATACAAAACTTAGGAATGAGAAATTTTTTTTTAAAAAAAACAGAACGTCGTAAAGACGTTGGCGACCCGGAACGTCGTAAAGACATTGCTAGTTGCCAACGTCTTTACGACGTTCTGGTTCGCCAACGTCTTTACGACGTTTTTTGATTTTTTTTTTCTAAGTGTTTTGCGGAGTTGTAGATTTATTTGTAGATCTTAGATTGATAATATGTTCCTACCATGCTTCAGTTGGAATGCATCTGTTCTCCCAAGGCAATATGGGCAAGCCAATCTCTCATATGTTGTCCAACCAGATAACATTCCGTACGCAGGGAAGTCACTTATCGTCCACAAAAGCACTGCCTTCATCGTAAAATTTTTTTGGGCAGAACAATCATATGCTCGAACCCCATGCGTCCATAACTGTTTCAGCTCATGAATCAATGGTTGCAAAAACACGTCAAGAGACCGTTTCGGATGATTAGGACCAGGAACAAGTATACTTAGGAATAAAAATTCTTTTTCCATGCACATTCCCGGAGGAAGGTTATAAGGCGTGAGGATTACTGGCCACAAAGAATATTGTCTACCAGACATTCCAAACGGACTAAAACCATCGGTGCATAGAGCAAGATAAACATTCCTAATATTCCTAGCAAAATCTTTGTGTACCGTATTAAAATGTTTCCACGCCTTTGCATCTGAAGGATGATTAATCTCGCCTTCTGTCTGTGAATGCTCTGCATGCCATCTCATCGGAGCTGCTGTCCTCTCCGACTGATATAACCTCTTCAATCTATCAGTTATTGGCAAATACCACATCCGTTGATACGAAACCTTCTTACGCCCACTCCCTTGTGTCTTATATCTTGACTTGTTACAGAACCGACATTCTTGTAACACATCATCATCTTTCCAGTAGATCATACAATTATCTATACAGACATCAATGGTTTCACACGGCAACCCAAGACCATAGACCAATTTCTGCGTCTCATAATATGATTCAGCACACACATTTTCTTCTGGCAAATACTCTTTGAGCAAGTCAGTCCACATATTCATGCATGACTGAGATGGATTACATTCTGTTTTAATATTCATCATCCTAGCTGCCAATGATAATTTTGACAGACCTTCTCTACACCTCTCGTAGAGAGGCTGGTTTGCAGCATCTAGCATGTCATAAAACCTTTTTGCATCTAAATTGGGTGCCTCAGCAACTATAGGTTGATTAGTATTAGTTTCCTGAAATGCGTATGTGACCATTTCATGCATCCTATCATGCTCTACAACCCCATGAATCTCATTCTGATAACCACCATCATGCAAATTACTTGATTCACCTATATTAGCATCAACATTCCTAAAATTACTACTACTTTCTTCGTCATTCCCACGACCGCTATCACCTTCCCCATGGTGAAACCAAATGTAATAATGCGGTGTAAACCATATATTTAATATATGACTCCAAACAGTTTCTACTCGGGCGAATTTCGTATTTTTGCATTTCCGACAAGGACAGAACATCTTACCCGATTCAACCGTGATTTCGGTTTGACTAGCCTGGTGCATGAATATTTCTTCCCCATTCATAAACTCCTTTGTCACGATTCCGGCAGTATCTCTATGCATATACATCCACTTCCGTTGCTCGAAAATATCTCCACCGAAAGACATTTTTGGGATTTTTCCCCAAAACCGTTTTTTTTTCCTCTACCACGTTTTTTTTTGTTTTTTGATGTTGTGATTAATGAAGAGAGCCTTCCTCCTTATATAGGCAAAAAATTAACGATGATTTTACAACTTCTCGCAAATTACGAGTAAATTACAACACATGTACCTAACCATAAATATCTAATTTGAAATTACGTCCTTAAGTAGTTGCAAACAGTTTAGTCGTAAAAGAGTTGTAAAGTAGTGACGTTTTAACAACGTAATTTTAAATTTACCAACACCTTTACAACTCCAAGTTTAAATTTTATTTAAACATTTTACGTAACAAGAAAAACGTGTATACCTGCTTTGACATTTGACGTTAATTCGATGTAAATTATAGAGTTCGTAAAAGTGTTGCAACTTAGGGACTTTTTCACAACGAATTGTTGAAGCAATGGGAAAACGTTGTTAAAAAGTCGTAAATTACCGACTTGTTTACAACGTTTATTTTCGTTGTATGTTTACAACTCATTTACGACGTTTTTTCTAAACGTCGTAAAGAAGTTGCAAATACCTCCCTATTTTACAACATCCCAAAAACGTTGTAAAATATGGTCCCTAAACTAATGTTCTCTTGTAGTGGTGTAAATCACGACAATAATTAAAAGTTAGCAATCATAGGAGACACTAGGCCTGGGCATTTGAGTACCCAGACCCGATCGGGTCGGGTCTTTTGGGTTACATGTATTTTGGGTTTACCAACCTAAGATCCGATCGGGTATTTTTTGCGGGTCCGGGTCGGGTTCGGGTATTAAATTTTGGGTTTGGGTTGGGTTCGGGTTTCAAATTTCGGGTCGGGTTCGGATCAGGTTCGGGTTATCCGAAGTTTTAGCTAATTTTTTAATCAAAATATTTTCAAAAAACAGTTTTAAAAATCACAACTTATTAAACTATTTAATATTTTATTTTTATAATGTTATATTGATTATAAATTGATTAGCTTTTTAGATTTGTAATTATAATTTTAAATATTTGTGTAACTCTAAGTATATATATAAATATTTGTGTAAATATATTATATATTTTGGATATTTCGGGTACCCGTTCGGGTTTCAGGTTTTACCCAATCAGGTTCGGGTACCCATATTTTCATAATGTAAAATCCGTTCAGGTATTTTATACATATTGGTTTGGTTCGGATTCGGGTATTTTAGATCGGGTTCGGATTCGGATTTCGGATATTATGCCCAGACCTAGGAGACACTCGAAATCTTAACAGAAGAAAACAATATCGTAGGATCATATGTCTTTTTACACACGCCAAAATATATTAATTGTGGGTTTGAAAGAAACCAAATAAAAATTATAATTTTCTTCAAGTCATCAAATTGGTTATTTCGTTTGAAAGCGATTCGGAGGGCTTTTTGTTTTTCTTACTTTTTATTATTAAACTTGAGATTAATAACAAATGCATGCACATGCCTGCTTTCGTCACTTTCACAATCTCTGATCGTCTTCGTCACCTATTTCATTTTCTCTTCTTTTTTTTTTTTTTTTGTCAACGGCAGATACTCAACTAAAAACGGACCCATACATAAAAAGGAACAACTCGGATCTCACAAAATCCTTACTCTAGCCGATCGTGTCAGGGAATCAGCGCGGTGATTTAAGACTCTAGGGATTGTGGATAGGGAGAGGCGATAAAAGGAAGAGCGAAGTTGTGCGAACGCCTCCTGATAGGAAAGAAAGGCCGGCCACGCATCCGGTCGTTCAAAGATCCTAAGAACCATTTCTTAGTCTGTAAGCATTTTCACCTCCAAAATTCGGAGCTCTAGGAGAGACTTCATAACCCACAAAACAGCTTCAACCTCTGAATGAAGAGTCGATAAACTGCGGTGAATCCCTTGTGCCCCCATGCAAGCTCCCTCCACTGAATCTGGAAAACAGAACAAACCTAGATCCGTTTTGAGGTCCGTTGTTTTCCAGGAAGCGTCCACAAAACATTTATAGCCAGGGAAGCGAGGATCTGTTGTGGATGGATAAGTAAACACTGATTGTGGGACAAGCGATGTAGAATATGCGGGTAAGCGAGTGGATTGCATGGCTCGTCGAGCTGAGGACCACTCTTTATATTCAGATTTTACCTGACCTATGGTATAGCTCGGATGGGTATACTTACCGGAGAAACATTGAACGTTTATCGCTTTCCAAATATTTCATATGATCCATGGAAACAATGCAGAGACTTCTGTATCCGTACATCGCCAAAATAAATAGTCTAAATTGTATCATAGTGATGTCCCAGGGAAAATATCTTTGGCATAGGGAATACCAGAGAGTGCCCAAGTCTGGAAGGTCGGGAGACATTCAAATAGCGCATGGTTTATAGTTTCTCGTTCTACGCCACATCGTGTGCACCTTGTATCACACTTTATACCACGAGTAGCCAGTTTCTGGTTGACCGCTACACAGCCGGTCAAGATTTGCCAGATAAAGTTTTGGATTTTCCTTGGACAGTTTAATTTCCAAATTGTATTAAACAGCTCTTGAAAGTTCGGGCCAAATTGGCTTGTGGCCCGTGTGGCACCAGATTCCTCAATTTGATACCCTGATTTGACCGAGTAACGTCCTGTCTTAGTGAAATGTCAACCCTAGTAGTCTGGTTTTTTGTGTCGGGGTATGGGTAGTCCTAGGATCAATTGGACATCTATAGGCGAGAAATATTGTTGTACTAGGATTTCCTTCCAAACTCCCAAATCGTGGTCAATGAACTGATCAACCGTTAGATCTGGAAACAAACTATTATCTGATCCCACAACAGGACGAGGCATCGTATCTGGATAGTAAATTCGACAAGAGTGGGCAATGTTCTTTATAGTATCTTCCCTTAACAAAGAGTTGGGAAAATCAATTAGCCGCCACAACTGTTTAGCCAGGAGTGGAGAGTTAAAATCCTTGAGTGTTCTAAAACCCAAACCACCTGCTAACTTGGGTTTATATAAGTTTTTCCAGCGCATCCAGTGGATGCCTTTGTGTTTATCTGAATTAGCCCACCAAAAGGCTGCAATGGCCGAATTAAGCTTAAGAATAACTGATTTTGGTAAACGATAGCAGGACATGATATAGGTCGGTAGTGCTGTAAGAACAGATTTTATAAGTATCTCCTTATCTGCTTTAGATAAGAACTTAGCCGACCAGATATTTATACGATCAAGTAATTTATCATGCACAAAAGCAAAATTTTTTTGTTTTTGCACCCCCAATGTTTTTCGGAAGGCTTTAATATGAACCCATCCCTCCCAGATTTAGGATTCCTAAAATTTGGTGTATCTCTGTTTTCTGATTTGCAGTTACACCATGTCCAAATTGAATCGATGATTTATCGTAGTTAATTTGTTGCCCTGAAATTCTTTCATATTCTGTGAGAATTTTGAGAATTTGGGACGTATCCTCCTTAGTTGCCTTGGAGAAGAACAAACTGTCATTTGCAAACAGAAGGTGGGACACCGGTGGGCTGGCTCGGGCAATGGAAATACCTGTAAGCAATCCTTGTCGTTCTGCTAGTTTTAGTTTATATGTCAGAACCTCTGTACATAGTATGAAGATGTACGGTGAAAGGGGATCACCTTTTCTTAAACCTCTTTGCGGTTTGAGGTGTCCACTTGGGGTGCCATTTATGAGTACCGAATATTCCACACTAGTTATACAAAACATAATACAACGAATACATGACTCACTGAACCCAAGTTTTCGCAAGAGTAGGTCTACAAAGTCCAGTTCCACTCTGTTATATGCTTTGCTCATGTCTATTTTTATTGCCACATAATGTTCTTTGACAGCCTTGTTGGTACACAGAGCATGGAACATCTCTTGGACTATCAAGATATTATCATATATAAGCCTCCCGACAATAAAAGCCGATTGTGTTTCCGATACTAGTTTGGATAAGAATTTTTTAAGTCTTAGACACATGACTTTAGAAATGATTTTATAACTCACGTTACACAAACTAATAGGCCGAAATTCCGCCATTTTTGTTGGTCTGGGTACTTTTGGAATAAGGCAGATATTCGTTTTGTTTAATTCTTTGTCAAAGTACCCCAGTCTCAAGAAATCATTGACTAGGCCTACCAGGTCTATCTTAACAGTATCCCATGAGTGTTGGTAAAAAAGGGCCGTCATTCCATCCGGTCCTGGTGTTTTCCATGGATCCATTGTGAACAAAGCCTCTCGGACTTCCTCAATATTGGTATTTTGCATTAACATTAGATTGTCAAAATTAGTGATCTTGGGAGCTTCCATATCAAAAGCTTCAGTTGTGGTACCATTACTCGTGAATAGATGAGAAAAATAACTTATCGCTTCCGTTATTATTTCTTCCTCCTTTGTGACCCAATTGTCAGTGTTCGTTTTGAGTCCCACTATACGATTCCGGGTACGTCTTTGTTTTGTCTGAGCATGAAAGAAAGCAGTATTACCGTATCCTTCCTGTAGCCATTTATTTCTGCTTTTCTGTTTCCAGTAAACTTCCTCTTCTAGATAGGCCTGCTTGAGAGCAAGGTTGAGTCTAGTAATTTCCAAAGGATTATTGGTGGTGAGGTTTTGCTGGTTTTGGACTCGATATTTTGTCATTGGGGGTCTACATTTGTACTTCGCCAGTGGGAGATTTCCTTACGACAAAATTTTATTTTATCCATAAAAGTTATACCTCGCCGTTCTGCCAGGCGTGTCCAGCTATTTTGTATAATATCCTGGAAGCCTGATTTGCTCAGCCAGCATTTATCAAACGTAAATTGACGAGGTTTAATTCTTGTTTGGTCAGTAAATCGCCCTAGTATAGGCCTGTGATCCGACCCTATCATATCTAAATATTCAATATCTGATTGCGGAAATAAATTGTGCCAATCCGCATTGCCATAAGCTCTGTCAAGTATACACCTAACAAGAGCATTCTTCCTCATTCCTCTCCATGACCATGTGTTCCCCAATCAGGGAAATTCGATAAAACCACAGTCTCAGAGCATCTGGTTAAAGGAGGAGAAAGATACAGCAGAGCGCAGGGATCCTCCATTTTTTTCGTGGTTGCCCGTTAGTTCGTTAAAATCGCCAATGACTAACCATGGTGTTAGTTGCTTGATACCTTTCCTCGTTAGTGATTCCCACACATAATCACTTTTCTTTTGAATGGGCTCCCCATAAATAAAGATTATATCTAAGTTTATACCGTTAGTTATTAAGGATATATCAATCAGATTCTTATTTTTATTGTTAATTTTGACATTCATATTATCTGAATATAATAGAGCTAGACCTCCACTAAGCCCTATTGGTTCCACAGTCGTGATCATATTAAATCCTAAATGTATTTGGATTTTTTCCAGGAATAGATAATCATTCTTGGTCTCAGACAAAAATATAATATCTGGTTTTAGATCTTTCCATAAATCTCTAAGATAATTTATTGTGATTTTGTTGCCTAAACCTTGGCAGTTCCAACATAACAACTTTAACATAACAAAATTAGATAAATAGAAAATTTGACGCCTTAAGCATCGTTGTCTTGCAGTTGTTCCTCGGCTTTGGAGATCTTCATAGTCTTACGAGGGGACATGCCTTTCACCGCAAGCAGCTTCTTGGAGCTAACTCCGCGAAGGATCGTCGAGGATCTAGATTGGACTTTCCTTGACCCTTGTATCGGCTTCTTGTGCCTTGAATCATGGAAAGTCTGCAGTTTTGCCGCAAATTCCTGATGTATCCGGGCCATATCTGTGTCTATCAGATTCTGGACCTGACTAACTGCAGCCTTAAAGGCTAGTGAATCCAATACTGACTCGAGTTGGTCAGCGTTTTGAGTTTCCTGCATCACCTCATCCCCTCTTTCTTCCTCGGAGCCCATGGTAGACTCGGGACCTGTTTTGTCTGAACCTAAAGCGCCCTGCAGGTCCCCTACAGCATCATAATCATGATCGATCTGTTTGTATTGATTCGCATCACTTACCAGATTGGGTGAGTCACTTTTCTGTAGCAGCTCATTGCGTAATGGTGCAGAGACTTCCTCCTGGAACAGTGGTCTGCATACCTTCTTTGATGATAGAGTCGGTTCTGGGACTGAATCATCGTTCAAAATTCAAGTCCTGTTACATATGGGAGAAAAGCCATGTTTTGGGGCCTCAGCCAATGTTAAATCTCCATTTTGTACCGTTTGCACTGTTGCCCGTTTCTGAGCAGTCTGAGTCTGTCCTCCAGCTCTTTTGGTACCCGTACTTGGACCAGACGCCATGTTTGCTTTTGACTTCTGTTTACTCTCCAAAATTGCGCCTTTGAAGCTCTTAAGACGACTATTCGAATCATGCTTACTTCTGGTGCCAATGTTCATATCAGTTGTGTCCTTCTTGGCCTTGTAGCAACTGCTAGCATAATGTGTCATGCAGTAGCAGAGTGTACAAAAACCTGCCAAACGTTTGTATTCAAACATAATTTTTGTTTCCTTACCTTCCAATTCCAGAATTGATGAGAAGATAAGGGGTTTGGAGCATTGGACAGTGATCAAAACCTTTTCTTTAGGGACATCCAGACTCACCACCGTGCCAACTGCTTGTGCTATAATTCTGTAGACCTCTTCCAGTCGATACTCAAAAGGAATTCCTGTGATCCTCATCCAAAGATTAATGAGGCTCGGATAATCAGCATTTGTGACTGCCTTCCAAGGTGCATAAGTCACCATTCAATCATCAAAGTTGATTGCTACGTTATTTAGGACCCCTTCCAGATCCTTGACATCTTGGAACTCGAATTGGAATCTCCTGTTTCCTAGATTGAGGCCTGATACCCGACCTGCTAAGTTCCAGAAGTGTGGCATTCGGAAAATGAATGTATCCACATTCTGTTTAAGTGGATTAAGGCACCGTCCCGTAAGTACCTTGGGACAGCGTGCTAGGAGCACCGAGTTGTCAATTCTGGGAATTGCTATCCGCAACTGGCAAACTGGGGATTTAGTCTCCACCGGCTTCCTAGTAAGGTTTAGTTGAGACATTCTCGCACAGAACAACCACACACAAAGCAACATAAAGTTTAGAAAAAGAGAACTTGGAATAAACAAGAGAGAGTTGTTTCTCACGATAGACAACTCCCAATTTATAGACAGTCTGTTTCTAAGTGGTATTGCAACCTTGTGACAAGCAAATATGGAAAGCAACCCAGGTCGATATTCCCCAATATTCTCTAGATATTTTTGAGACTGAAAAATGAAAAAAACAGAGTGCAAGGATCTACAGTGTTTATGATCCTCCCATAACCTGCTACTGGCAATAGAATCCCAAAAAAAGAAATCTCTAAGGAAAAAAATCCCCCATTTTCCCACGAGTTGATCTACTTTCCTAAAAACAGAGTTCGAATCTCTACTTACACAGGAAAGCTCAGCGCGGAGAGTATTAAACCATAATATCCTAGCAGACAACGATTGCAGAACTAGAAATACCCTCTGCCTTGCTAGCATTTTTAAGGAAAATGAGTACATGATAGCTCCTTGGTTATGTGAGCCGTACCTTCGCATATGATATTTAAAGTATCTACTCGACTGTATGAGCTTCACTATTGCCTGAGTAGTGCAGTTGGCGAGCATAGGTTCATTCTGATACTTTGATCCAATGCTTGGGGATTCTATATAGCATGGAGGTTCTGAGGAACAAACATGAGTATGCGATTCCATGTGCTGCAATCTGTGATTCAGAAAGTGCTTAATTAGAAGAAGTAAGATCCACAACAAGTTTTGTGAGAACCACTCCGCTTTATAGAGCAGAGTTTGAGTTATGTAAGACCAAATATACTCTAGCAACATACTAATTATAAGCCTAGTGATACAACTTTCTGACCAGAGTAGGTATATACTCCGAAAACCATGTTCCCAAAACTGTCGGACATATATGACCAAATAATCTATTCTGTCTGCCTGTGATCCATGACACTAGTAACTATCTATTTCTGGGAGTGTGCAATTAATATGATCCCGACCCTTGACTGATTTAATCTGATATGTCCATTGAATAAACCAGAATCGGCTATATGCTATAGGCAATTCCTGTCCTAGGTGATATGTTAAAAAAGCCATTGTAGTAGGATCACCTGATGTGTGAGGGTCATCTATTCTCAAATGGACTGCCGTGTACATCCTAAGTGTAACGAGTTCCTCATCAGTATGAGTTTTAGGAAGTTGTTGCTGGAAGCTTTTTTAACTCCCTAGTTGAACACTTGGAGTAGCTTCTGAGCCATAGGACTTGACTCTATCTTGCTCTGTCAAGATCAAGACCTAAAACCATGGTATCTTTTTATCGCTGCTTGCTATAAATTAAATATAAAATCCTCAAATCTATAGACCAAAAGCTACTCAGGATATTCATTTCTCTCACAAAACTTCTAGCCTGGACATAGGAAGTATTTCCTCCCAGTTTTCCTGGACTGTTCCTATGGATAAACTATCCACGAAGTCCCTAATTGTAACCATTACCATGATGGAGCAACAAGAGTCATCTGACAATGCTACCATATGTTTCCTAAGTGTAATAATTGGCTCAAAGTTCTTTTCCACATTGCCTCTACTCCACATCCGACTATACGAATGAGAGTGAAGCCCTTTTACCGATCGGTTTGTCACACTTTGCTTAAATTTGCAAATCAGAGTCCCGACGGAATCAAGTGATGTGAAATTAATTTTATCGCATCTCTTGATTCCATTCCTCTGGTGAAACCAATCGATACTCAAGGAGAGTTTCGAATCTAGATTATTGTAGCTACAATCCAAAATTGAAAATCAATCGGGATTGAGATAAACATACCTCTTAGTGAAATCGGAACCCTAATTCCAAAACCTTCATTTTCGAAACCCTAAAACCGATCTCCAGAAGCCGACAGATCTCCCTATGGATTCCTTTAAGCTGTCGGGAACCACCGTCGTGGACCTCTCCAGAACATTCACTAACCAAGAAGCAGGTGCCGCCTCTTTTTCCTTTGCTCGGCTTCGCTCGATCTCCGCCGCCGAGTGTTTTTTTTTATTTACTTCTCTTTCTAACTCTTAAAATTATGCCATTTTTGTTTGTTTGTTTGTTTATATGTCTGTAATTTCACATTAAATGTTTAATTTATGTTAATCACTTTGAAATTAATTTTATTAAGATAAAACAGATAAACTTAAACATCACACTATCTTGGTAAATTTGAACCTATATCACACATAAGTGCCAGTTACGACTTACGACTCTCCACCTGTTATTGACAAATCCTATGAAGGAAATAGAATGCAAGTTATATACTATATAACACTATTCACAATTTTTCTTAAATTATGTTTTGAGTCTGTTGTAACTTAATTTAGACCAACAAAAGTAATGATACTAGTAATTAGTGTACATATATTTAAACTAGTTATGTTTATACTTAATTAGTTTTAACCAATTTGATATTTACTATAGGAGAAATATATATTACAAAAAATATTAGAACCTAAGCATTAAATAGAATAAAACAAAAGATGTAAAGGAATAACTTTTCTTTATTATGCCAAACATTGACATCTGTTTATATAGACTAAAGTTTATTTCATTACTTATGCCAAACATTCACATCTCTTGACATCAATTATGTTTTGGATAATTTTCTAAAGCATCTCAGATAGTCTAGTTTATTAGCTTGCAGTTCAAAGTACTAATTTCAAACTTACTCCAACACTATAGTCATTTAGAAGTAAATAGAAAGTTTATTCTGTTTAAACATCTCATTAATGTTTACAATACTTTGCATATATTCATTCAAATTTAATATACATTGTACAATAATCTAGCAAATTTTTGACGAATATCCTAATAGCAATAAACTTAATTACTATTCATAATCTGTACATTTCTACATATTAATTGTTCACGTCCACAGGATTCAATTGTGTACGTATACAGATCGGTAGATGACCATCCATATCTATGTACACAGTAATACACAATTGAGGTCTAGTACGTATGGTTAGTATTGAAACACGTTGAAATGAATAGTTGGTTCGCATGTATACATCATAATGTGCAAATTACATAAAATAATATCGACTATATAACCTTAAAGGCCAAAACCAGTATATATGTATCCAATTGTGTAATTTCATGAATCATGTTTCATCCTCATTGTAATATGCAAATCCGACAACCACTTTTCCAATCCTCATGCATGTTTTTGTATAACTACGTACGTAATAATAACCAAATAAGTAATGAGTATTTAGTAGACTAAAGGGGCAAATTAACTGACAGCTGAAGCAAATGTTCGTTTACCGTTAACAAAGTCTGCTATACTCTGATTCTGAAGCTGATCAACTTTATTTTATCGTAAAGGGTAAAGCTTATCTTCGCAAGGAATTTAATCTCCACCGTCGGATTAGATTTCTGGAAGATTTTGTTTTGAATCAAAAGGTCGAAGCTTCGAATCTCTTTATTATCCTCGTCTCCTTATGCTCACTTTCTGTTGCTCACAATTCTCTTCTTATCAAAAACTTGTATTTTCTTTGTCCTTTGTCTTAATTTTATAACTTTAGTGTACTTTTTAATGTTTAAAATGTATATATAGATAAACACTTTCAGTTTATTGAGGGTCAGATTCCAGTCTATAACTTAAAATTTACATTCTATTGTTAGAATAAGATCAAAGTCCAATTGACCAGTTGAGTTATTCCCATTATGAAGGTACTTTTCCATATTTTTCTCTTCTTTAAATAGAATATATTAGAACTTAACATCACAAATAAAACATACGAGTATTCCTATGGAAGACATAAAATATTTAGACCCAAAAAAAAAACAAACTAAACCTATCATTTTTAATAAATATTTATAAATTTTGACCTTAATTTGATCCATTCATTTTCAAGTATAATATTTGGAATCTACTGGATATATTGAATCATATGACATAAATGTATAGCTTAAGTATATTATTAGCTTAAACCAATCTACATATGTATATAACGATATCGTCATCATATAAATAAAATGAGAAAATTTTAGTAATTTTCACATCATATTGATTTCATTATGTATATCAATGAAAGTTTTGAGTTGACAAAAAGAAAATTAAGCGATTGATTATCCTTGCATTTATTAGGCCATATTTGATTTTTTTAATTTTCTGTAATATGATTGGTTTTTGAAAGAGCATTATGCTACTCATTATGCACTACTAATCACGCCCTATTATATATAGTCAGGTGTTTAATTGACATTTGTTATCGTATTTACGAGATCATGTTTTTACGACCCCCAGCTATGAAGATACCGTCAAGTGGACTAGAACATATTTCTATGGTGGACGTAGTGATGATAGTTAGTAGATGCGAAAGGATCCACCCAATAAGTGTCATGTTCAAAGTCTATATCACGTGAATCATATTCACATTGTATGTTTACGGCTCTTATTTCTAAATTGAACTAGTTCTACCAAATTCCTCTAATTTGAATTGCTCATTTGTCTCTTCCAAGGATAGAGTGACATATTTAAATGAATGTGATTAAATATGAAGAAAGTTGATGATATCAATTGAATAAGAGTATTTGTTTGGATTGCATATTATAAATTAATATATTTTTTGGTTGTATATGGACAATTAGCTTATTGTCTTATATAATCTTAGAACATTTCCAAAGGTTAAAAAACTCTTAGAACTATTTAAACAATAAAATACTAATATTTTTTGTTAAAATTTATTTTATTTAAATTTTAATTTTTTTTAAAATTATGCTTAATAAAAAAGGCTATGTGCCAAAATAGGGTTCTTGTTTGAAAGATGTGGTTTCTTGTTTTTTTTTTTTTGTCAACGACATATTATATTGGGTCACAATTGGCCAGCCCAATAACCAAATTTCTATATCATGTAGGTAGGATGACTCGATCCCATATTATGCAAATGCGCTGCCTTAAGTGAACTTACCGTCTGCCACTAACCTAGATGTCATTTGCTTCTTGTTTCTTTTGTTTAAGAACCTTATTACACTCTCTCTTATTTTTATAATTCTTTTTATTTTTTAATATTAACAATTACTCCTAATTTTTTTTTAGAGGTAGTTTTAATAGCCAAACAAGATAAACATACAACTTAATTTTTCCCTTAAGAAAACAAGCTCAATCATTTTGCTATCAATTCAAAATTGATAGTTATTGCTTCCTTATCATTTTCTGTAATTTTCAAGTTAATCTCTATCCTTCATTTCTTAAACTAGGATGGAAATTGTAAGTGTAAGGAACAAAGTTTCGTGGACAGTCAATAACCATACGTACAAACCTTTAGCCATTACGCTAATTTAGCTAAAACATAAACTATAAGATCCAATGAGATTAAACACGAGGAGATTAGGGTGCTTCCAAGATACATAATATAGGCATTGGTTGACACATAATCATCACAATCAGCGTCCGTATAGCAATAAGTGATAAAGACTTGTTAACTCTTGTGGGTTTGGTTTAAACTCACTAAAACGTACTGGACCTTTAGGCCCAAAGACAGCAGCACTCGTTCCATACCAAGCCCAGGAATGTGAAGCGTTGTCTTTGTCGTTTGCTGAAACTCCGACTTCTCTCTCCACTGCGTCACTGTGTCGAGGAAAGTACATAATCAGAGACAAGGAGACATGCAGATAAAGCTTGTGAAGGCGTAGTCTTCGTACAAGCAGATAAACATGCCGAATTTAATGAAGAGCAGAGATCGACCATGTCTAGCAATCTGCTGCACAAGTTGTCGGGTAAAACTCTTTTACTTTCGGCTCCTTTTCTGTTTTGGATCTTAGCTTGATCGTTTATTTTAAGGGGATTGTTGAGTCTCTGTGATGTATTGAGTTGAAGATAGAAACTGAGAAAGAGACATTGTAAGAACTGAAAAGGCTCAAGTGTTGAGCAAAGTTTCTTAGTGGATTTCCGAGAACTTCTCGGCGAGACGTAGGGATTCCGGTTTGGGGTCCTGAACTCGTTAATTCGTGTGTGTTCTTTACATTCTAAGTTTACTTTCAATCACAAACAAACACTAAGATCTCAACTCATAAGAACACAGAGTGTAGTTAAAGTCACGAAGCAGTAACCTTAAGCCTCAAACCTAACAACTCTAATAAGAATACCTTGTGTAACAGTCCCAACAAGGTATCGTAGGACCCGTTTAGCTGCTTGCCAGTGCATGTCAGTACGATTGTGCTTGTATTGTGACAACTTGTTGATCACGAAGTTAATGTCTGGTCTTGTAAACGCTAAATATTGAAGATTTCCAATCACCGTTTTGTACTCATGTGGGTCTGATAGCCTGGTCCCTGAGTGTATACTCAGTTTTGGACTTGGAGACATTGGTGTTGATACTGGTTTAGCATCCAGCATGTTCAACTTTCTGAGAAGATCAATAACATACTTTCTTTACATCAAATGGAGACCCTGCTTAATCCAAGTTGCTTCAGTGACCAAAAAATATCTCAGTTTTCCCGATCTTTTAGTGAAAATCGTTGAGACAATGCCTCAATGACTGATGAAACCAGCTGAAGTGTGCGGCCAGTGACGATAATATCATCTACAGAGATAAGTACTTAGACAATCTCGGCACCATGGCTGTAGATAAATACAGATGTATCGGAGATAGAATTTTGAAAACCACCTTGAAGAAGAAACACTTTTAATTTCTAATACCATGCTCGCGGAGCTTGTTTAAGTCCGTATAGGCTTTTCGTAGTTTGCATACATGGTGAGGTTGATCCTTATCGAAAAATCCTGGTGGTTGAGTGACGTAGACGTCATCCGTCAAAGTACCTTGGAGGAAAGCGTTGTTGATGTCTAATTAGCGAACACTCCATCCTTTACCAACTGCTATATCAAGAACCATGCGTATGTTTGTAGAATTGATAATATGGCTGAACGTTTCGGAGCAGTCACGACCATAATCTTGATCGAATTCGCGGGCCACCAACCTTGCTTTGTGCATCTCAATTTCACCATTAGGTTTATATTTCAGAGTAAACAGCCATTTAGTAGAAACTACATTCTTTTTTGATGATGGAGGAACCATATCGAATGTATGATTGCGTAAGATTAAGTTGTACTCATCACCCATACCACCTCTCCAGTTTCCATCTTGTAGAGCTTGTTGGACTGTTTTTGGTTATAGCGGAAGTTGGGTTTTGGTTAAGGCTACAAGAGTGTATTTGGTTATGTTGTTTTTGGCTCTCGTGCGCATGGGATGGGTGTTTGCCGTGGTGGATTAGAGGTTTGTGGTGGATGCAGTGGAAGAAGGATTTTGGCTAATTGAGCTTGGGTAGGTGGAGATATTGGGCTGGTGGAGTTTGGGCTTGTTTGAGTTGGTAAGGAATTTGGGCTTGTAAAGTTTAGGCTAAGTTGAGTTGGTAACGAATTTGGGTTTGTGGAGTTTGGGCTACTGAGCTTGAGGTATGGTGAGACATTTCTGCTGACTTGAGTAGGGAGGCAATTTATTAGATAAACCGCTGCGTTAAATTCAAATTGCCAATACTTTGGAGGAACAGATGCTTGACTGAGTAGTGTGAGTCCGGTCTCGACCACATGTCTATGCTTCCTCTCAGATATTCTATTATGCTCCGGAGTATGTGGTGGTGTTATGAAATGTGATATACCATGTTCAGCCAAGAATGAAAGTAATGCCAAAAATCCACCTCCATTATCAGAGTATGATGTATGTATTCTTCTGTGAAATTGATTTTCTACTAAGGCATTGAATGTAAAGAATGTTTGATGGACTTGGGATATTTGTTTTAGTGGGTAAAACCAGGTATAGTGGGCTTAATGATCAATTACGATTAGGTAGTATATGTGGCTATCAGAAGAATAAATGGGTGAAGTCCAAACATCAGAGTATAGGTATTGGAGAGGTTATTGTGTTTGTGAAGAAAGGCAATTTGTGACTTTTGTTAATGCAATAATCTGAGCAAGAAAATTGTTTATTCGAAGAGCTTAAAATGGGAAGGAAAAAATCTGAAACAACATTTTTCAAAATGGGAAGTGTTGGATGGCCTAGACGTGAATGCAAGCATGAAGAGTAGTCTTCAGAGACGGCTACACATAGAATGACGGAATATATGAGGTTGTAGCAGCCACTCATATAGCTCATTTTCAGCTTTGCTTCAGAACAACGAGTCCCGTTTTGAGATCCTTCACCTCAAAAGTTGCCGGAAAGAATTCCACACATAGACCAATGAAACTCAAATCTTATTATTTACTATAGGAACATATATATATATATATATATATATATATATATATATATATATATATATATATATATATATATATATATATATTAGTTCAAAAAGATTAGAAAAAGAAACTTTCCGTTTACTTATGTATATCCAAAATTACTTTAAAAACTTAAAATTAAATGATAACAGGTAAATGTTTTGCTGAATATGAAATCTAGCGAAATTTTTTTATTTTTAGTAAGGAAATAATTAATATTTTTTCCAATTGAATATATATTTTTTTTTTTTGTCAACATTGGACCACAAGTGCGCATGCCTCTTGTGGACTTACCACCTGCCACTAGGCTAAATGCCACTTGCTTCCAATTGAATACTTAGATACTAATTTTTTAAAAAATCTCTATGATAACTAACTAATATTTTTTTAAAATTAAAATAGTAAAAAATTATAAAATTAAATCTCTTTTGGCTAATATATATATATATATGGCTGATATATATATATATACATGTATATATTTTAAGAAGATCATTTGCATATACATTTCATTTATTTTCTTTGAATAAATAAATTTGTTCAGATAACACAACTAACTTTAGTGCATATATCGAGATTTCTTTCGAAATTCTTGGATTTAGAGGTGCATTATAGTTTTGATAGGTAAACTCATCAAATAAGCCTTGAAGATATTTCACCAAATCTAAAGCGGAACACAAATTTTATCTAGATTAGAAGAAACCAAACTAAGTCGAAATTGATTGAATTCCCAAAAATATTTAGATATTTGTATCCAAAAAATTATAACCAAACTTGTACCGAATCAAAAATCTATTTTATATATGAAATACGTTGGCAACTAAGAAATGGAAAAAATTGTAGAATTAAGGAATTTTTCAACTCCTTCAGTTAGCAGTTAGTTCCAATATTTGTTTATCTGATTATGATTTTTTTTGTGTGTGTAATATCGTATATTATTGTCATATTCATATATTTCTGTATTTATGCAATGCATTGTACAATAAAAATAACAAACAAAAATAAAACAGAAATATACAAATTATAATAGAAAAAGTAACGATGTGTACAAAATTATTTGAATATTCATGAAAGAAATAAAAGTAGAAGAAAATAATTAAAAATTTAGAAAGAAAGAGAAAGTAATAAGATGCCTCAACATTCCTCAAATCAATTACATATATGTGACTGGTAACAGAGGAAAAAGTGGAATGGAACAAATGTTAAGGAATGTGTTATTAGTAGAGCCTTAGTATTGGCAGTTTTGGGTAGCTAACCTAATTCTCGACTAGCAATGTTTTATACAAAGTTTGGAGGCTAAGAAAAAAGTTTTGCTTATTTGGTCGTTAGCGACCGCGATCAAAACTTACTATTTAGGTAGTTGTTGATTTAATGACCGACTACAATAATTAGCTATCAACAACTAGTCACCAGAAACCAACGACTAAAAATTATGATTAGTAATTTTTCCAGCGACCAAATTTAAAATGACTGACTACCATATGAAAATTACTAAAATACCCTTATTTCTTACAAAATCACAAAATTACCAAAAAAACAAAAAATGTTCTATCATTTTTCTCTGGGCTTCCCCATTGAATTTGATTCTTCTCCTCTGAGCTTTGCCATTTCTCTTTTGAGCTTTGCCTCAATCGAGCTATGCGGTAAGATTGTTCTTCTTTGTGCTTTGCTCTTTCCATTTTATCCTCCAGATTTTATAGAGTTTTGATTTCTTCGAGTTTACCATTTTTTATTTCAAATTATTTAGAGCTTTGCCCATAGAATATAAATATGATGTCAATTTAAATGATAATAATTCATATTTTATGTTTCAAAGGTGTGAATATGAATAGATTATTTATTTATTGCGAAATTAGTATCCATATTTTACACTTTAAATTAACATACAAAATTCTTTACAAACATATATAGTTACATATAGTTTTCAATCGTAAATAATTAAAAATCTTCTGAACATTCAAAAAAAAAACCAAAAAAATAAGTTGCTAGTTGTCGGCGACCATAAAAAGAACAGTGTAACGATAAAGTCGTTGGTCGCTGCCGACTGCAAAAAAATAATACAACTAGTCATATCAACTGTAAAATAAAGAAAATATCAAATTTTTGGTCGCTGTCGTTCGCCAGCGACCACGAAAAGAACAATGCCCGAAAATTTATTGTAAACAAACTTTACTATATTTTTAAGGTTGACAATTTACATCCCAAAATTTTGATATATCAACATATCAATTTAAACTTAAATCTTCTCTCTAATTCCACTCAAAGTCTATATATATATAATTAAATCATGTTCTCTTATCATGATGTCACCTCATCACCTCATTTTTAAAATCACAATTAAAAAATCTATAATATATTTCAAATCAAAACACAAAAAATTAATACCATCTTAAATCTATAACCAGAGATACAAAATAAACAAAATTATTCATAAAAACATATTAGAGAACAATATTATATTACTATATTATATGACTACAATTTATGAGAAAAAACCAACATGTCTAATTTAAAATCACATTTACGAAAACTAAATATACTATAAATCTATAACCATAAATACAAAATAACCAAAATTATTCATAAAAACATATTAGAAAATAACATTATATTA
>JAKUCM010004943.1:0-13468 GCA_023374145.1 Lepidium sativum
GCGGGTTAGGGAACCAAATTTGTAACTCACTGATCTAGAAACTAGAAAAACTAAGAAGAAGCGGAAAAGGTTTGAAGTCGAGCAAGCTCCTTGGTGTATAAAGCAAAATCTACTTCTATCATCTTCAGACACTTCCACACAATCTACTTCTTGCGCCACTTTAGTGATCTTGATCTAGGGAGAGAAGAGAAAACATCACCCACATAAGAGATTCGATCTCTGAATGAAGGAGATAAAAACTTTGATGAGTTCCATGAGCTCCTAGGATAACACCACTAGAGAGAGAGAGAGCAGTATCAGCCTAATCCTGATAATTGTTCGGAGTTTTTCTAGGACTCATCCACAAAGCACGTATAACCAATGAAAGCATATGAAACCGCTAAAGGTCAGAATAGCACCCTCGCCACTGATCAGTTTTGAGATGATGCTTCAAGATCCATTAGCATGGTCCTTATCTACCCTGACATTTACATTAAACCAAGCAAACATCTCAGGTTATGTATAGAATTAAAGAGACTTAAAAGAATTTTATCCTTAAAATAATTAGTTTTATACAATTAATATTATATAGTATTACATAATTAAAAAAGGGAAATGTGCCACTATATACGTTTTGAGTTTTAAATAGTCCAAAATAATTTTTCTTTTCCTTTTTGTGGAATATACATTTTGTTTCTCGAAAATAAACCCTTTTTTATTATGTCTAGGTGTACAATTTTTTTTTATCCACTGTATATATAGTTCATTAGATATGTCCACATGATACAATTTTTATCCATTGTGTATATAATTTACTAAATATGTCTATCGTAGACTTTAGATTATGTCCCCAATTGAGGACAATGTATAATTCAAAGGTATATTTTGCACAAGATTTTAAGAAGGTACTAGGATTATACATGCGTTATAATGCAAGATTTGATTGTTTTGATTGCTTAAAAATTTGTGTTCATTTAAATTATTAGATCCATGTTGATATTAACATTATAATATTGTCCTACATACCCAAAACTCAAACCAAAATCGATCCAAAGAGTTATAAATCTATGTAACAGAAAAACGGAATTCGAACCATATCAAAAACTAAATTTTAGCTTTAAGAATTTTTTATTAATTTTTCTTTAATTTAAAATTTTATATAAAAATACCTGAACCAAAACTCGATCTATGCCGAACCAAACCATATTTAAAAAAGAAAAATATTCTACTAAATCTTAAATCAAAAGAATCAAAGTATCGAAATAGAAAAACCAAACCTAACAAATACCAGAAAAGGTCTTCCATCTATGTACACAGAAAATTGAATCCTAACCCGAACCAAAACCGGGTAGAGAACTGATTTTGTACCCAAAAGATTTTTATTAATTTTAATTTTCTTTTCTAATTTTTTCTCTTAAATCTTTATTAGTTTTTAATTTTTATATAAAAATTAATAACAAATTTAGCTTTTTAGAATTTTCTATTAAATTTTCTTTACTTTAATATTTTATGTAAATATACATGAATCTGAACTCGATCTATATTGAACCAAACCATATTCAAAAAATAATAAAAATACCCAAACAAATCTTAAATCAAAAGAACCAAAGTATCGAATTAAAAAAATCAAACCTAACAAATACTAGAAAAGTCTTACATCTATGAATCCAGAAAACTGAATTTAAACCTGAACCAAAACCATACCAAAAACCGAATTTGTACCCAATAGATTTTCATTAACTTTAATTTTTCTTTTCTAATTTTTTCTCTTAAATCTTTAATAGTTTTTAACTTTTATATAAAAATTTATAACGGAAATCAATTCAAACCTATTTTTAAGGGTTGTTACAAAACATATGATATATTTATTTTATAATTTACAATACGGTCAAAATGAAAGTGTCTCTCACTTTAATATATAAGATATTGTATATAATTTAAAACTCAAAAGGTATATTATCTACAATTATTTCTTAAAACATCTATTGATAAAACAAAATAAATTTGAAAA
This sequence comes from Lepidium sativum, assembly GCA_023374145.1. Taxonomy (NCBI): domain Eukaryota; kingdom Viridiplantae; phylum Streptophyta; class Magnoliopsida; order Brassicales; family Brassicaceae; genus Lepidium; species Lepidium sativum. The sequence continues at coordinate 1,991 of JAKUCM010004943.1, forward strand.
AAAAACAATGAATAGCCTCACAAAATTGTAAGAATTCTGCTGCTTAGAAGAATGCTTAGGAAATTATTTTTAATTTTTTTATGCGTGAATATATCCTAAACTTAAAAATTTAATACTCAACATTGGTTTGATAGTCAACTGAAAGGATCCTTACTAATATGTTACATTTTATTTTGCGGGCTCAAAGAAAAACCTTTTCTTGTACATGATCAGAGCTGTGACCTTATCTAACAATTTTATTGGCATGTAATTTATTATTTAGTTAGTTAAAAATGTATCTATCTCTATTAATTATCTTGTTGGTGTTACTTTTATTACACCTGTCTAATTCGGTGTTCGAATAATTCAAATTAAGGGTTACGGGTTATTCAGTAAAATAATTTAAATACTAAATTTTAAACTTGAATTTATATCGGATCAGATCAGAGTTTAGTCAGTTTCAAATTTTTCGGTTAAATCCCAATCAAATTATATTGATTAAATTTTTAACTTTTTCAAAATTGATAAATTAGATATCATAAAATTCTATGTGTAAAGTTTAATTACATTTATTAAAGATTAATTGGGCTAAATGTTAGTGGTTCAAATATATTAAAACTAAGTACATTATATCTAATACTAGCGGTGGACCCGCACATATGCGCGTGGGGATTAAATTGTAGTTTTGAAAGTTTATGTATATAATAAAATTAATTTCAAATAAAAAAAAAAATTTTAGAATATCAACCAAACATAAAAAATAATTAAAAAAACTTATGCTAACAAACTAATATAAAAAATTAAAATGCATTATGAAAAATATAAAAAAAAAACCAAAAAAACCTTAAATGCATTACCTCATCAGAACGATCGCATAAGAGATCAATTCCTTATTTTCCTATAACTTTAGTGGCAACTTTCAGACAATGTACAATTGGTCTCACCAGTATTATCTATTATTCATAAATTCATATTTAACCTAATAAATAGAATATCACATAAATGCAATATATAAACAAAACGAACGTTATTAAAACAGAGGTGACAAATATAAATGTTGTGAATTAACGTTGCATCTATTGATTATACATCTTTCTCACATGTACAACACCAAATAGAATCATATTTTTGATGGTAGTCTTTGTCCATTATACCTAATGGTAAACAAAAAATTGTGTTATTGTTACAGATGTTGTAGGTAAATTGATACCATTGTAGTTTCCATATATAAGATCCATAACAGTACACATAACACGATATTTACCAACATGAAATCATAGTTCGGAAATTAAAACAAACAAATTAAGATAACCATTTTAACATACGAGTAAATATATAACGGCTCATGACATCATATGAAGATTGTACATACCTTGGTTGATTTAAGTAACTCAGCAATAGATTTCCTAAGATACTGAAGCCAAATATCGCCATCTGGAGAATTATTTTGTCTAGTAAGGTTCAATATGAGGTAATGAAGACTATCCTTCGCCAAACTAAATATATATATTTTTTTAATTCATAAGATATTTAAGAAAAAAAAAAAAGAAGAAAAGAAGTGTTACATATTTGAACAATTGATAATAGTTACGTCTTCAAGTCTTCTAGTTGAGGCATGAAAGGATTTATGGAACACATTCTTGTACCAAAGACATTGCTAACAACAATCGTATCTGTAAAATAAAATAAAAAATTATAACGAAAAAGAGGAAATTCTAACATAGAAAAAGCATAATGTTATCATTCCAAAATTGAAGTTTTGTAAAATGAATGAGCACGTAAATATGTCATCCACAGATTCTGTACCAAAGACAACTAAAACATTTCAAAAATTAAATCTATACTAAAATTACAATAAATCATTTAAAGAAAATAATTACATGAGAAAAAATAATAAAGTATGCATAAATTACCAGCCAAAGTATCGCAATGATATTTTCGAGAGAGAATATCATTGAAAGACAGTAATGAGATGAATTGGTCATCTACAACAAAATCCAAAAAATATAGATTTTTAACTGTATATAAAACTATACAGTTAGTATTATTTGGGTTTGTTCATAGGATAAAATTAAATAAATGATTATAATATTAAATTAAATGAGTGCTAAGATTAAATAAATCTTTCTATTTTGTATTTGAATTCTAACTAACATTAATTTTTTATTTCTATGTGCAGGAAATTTAAATAAAGAAGTGAATCCTAATACAGTGAAATTTAACGTTCTCTTTGTTTGTCATAAATAATTTTATATTGTAAACGGTGTTATGATATTCTTTGATTAGCATATACGTAGATTATAAAAAATTCACGATATAGAATTATTTTTTTGTTCCAAACAGTCCATCATGACAAACAAAGACCTACATGAAGAGAAATCAATTTTGTTCTCAATAACATCTTTTCTTATAGATGTTCCAAATATCAAAAGACGACGTGGTTCTCACCCAATTATCACCGACGGTAAGTGATGCGTCATGAGGGTCACGGAGGTTCTTTGAGTTCAGTCATCGGCTTGGATTAAGAGGGGAAAGTCGGAAAAGGTCGGGAATATGATTGAGGATGGATTGGAATTTCGGTTTAGGGGCAACCGAGATCTCTGAATGAGGGATACGAGGGGAAAGAGAATAAGATGAACTGATGGAGCGAGTGACGACACGTGAGGAGTGGCTCACCTCACGATACGGTCAACTTAGCCGTCGGGAACCCGGTTCAACGACGGTTAAGGATTTCGGTGCGAGTCTCACGCAGCGAGAGGTTAAAATGATTTTTCATTCAAAGAGGCTACCCTCAAAACATTACATAAGGGTCCTTTAAATAGGAAAGATAAAAGGAGCGGAAGCCCTAGACACGTGGGCAACACAAAACGCAGAATAAAGGTCCGTACAAAAACATAACAGCTAGAACATAACGGCTAGAAAATAAGGATAAGGATGGACGCGGCAAGCGGAGTTGTGCGTCCATGCGCTAAGTGCCCGGCCTCGTTAAAACCTCCCTTGGGAAACCACTTGGGATAAAACCAAGGTGAGGAAAAAGAGTACTCAGCTGCCTTAACGACTTAGGCTCTTCACCTTGAGATGGTGAAGACCGATCGGATAACCTCCATCGGGTCGCGGATGGGCTGATCGCATGATCGAGGATCATGCGACCTTAGGAACTCGGTCACGAACAGGTTGCACTTGGCTTGCGTCTTTTGAGCAGCCGTCTTGGACCTAGTGGTGATCCCTGGGTCAATGATCGGGGCTCGGACTGAACTTTGTGTTCCGCGGCTGGGTCCTTCGGCTATCTCGTTGTCCGCATTCGGTCCGTTAGGTCGGGACTCATCATCCCCTCCCTCTTGAGAATGTTCTGACCTCAGAACGTCGTAGTCATCTCCTGCATCAAATGGTACCAAATAAGCAACATTAAAGGAGGTTGAAGTCCGATACGTACCAGGAAGTTCGAGGCGGTAGGCGTTATCGTTTATCTTCTCGATGATTTAGAACGGCCCGTCTCCCCTTTGGCTGAGCTTATCCTTTCGGTACTGAGGGAAACGTTCTGGCCTTAGATGTAGCCACACCCAATCGCCTGGCTTGAAGATCATAGTCTTGCGGTGCTTGTTGGCTTTATATGCGTATTGCTCCGTCCTTCTTTCTAGGTTTTCTCAAACTTCCGCGTCTAACTTCTTGATCAACTCGGCCTTTGATTTTCCGTCTTGGCATTCAATCTCATTAGTTGGTATACGAAGTAGGTCCATAGGCAATAGGGGTCTAAATCCATAGGCGACCTCGAAAGGAGATTTCTTGGTCGCGGAGTGAACCGACTGGTTGTATGCGAACTCCATATGTGGTAACAACTCGAGCCAAGTCCCCTGGTTGCTTGCGACAGTGGTTCGGATTAGGGCCCCAATGGTTCGGTTCACGACTTCGGTCTGGCCGTCGGTCTGCGGGTGGCACGCCGTGGAGTATAAAAGTTTGGTGCCCATTTTCCTCCATAAAGTCTGCCAAAAATGCCCAAGGAACTTTGGGTCGCGGTCCGACACTATGCTGCGAGGTAGACCATGCAGCCTGGCCACTTCCCGAAAGAACAAGTTGGCTAAGGCCGTGGCATCCGTTAGCTTGTTGCACGGCACGAAGTGGGCCATCTTAGAAAACATGTCAACAACCACAAAAATAGCATCCTTGCAATAGCAATTAGGCAGTCCAAGCACAAAATCCATAGATAAATCAATTCAAGGTCCATTCGGAATCGGAAGGGGTTTATATAACCCGTGGGGTCGCGGCGTGGACTTAGCGGTCCGGCACGTGATGCAGCGACCTACAAACTTTTCCACCATGCGATTAATCTTGAGCTAGTAGAAGTGTTCCTTGAGGACCTCCAGAGCATTCGTAACCCCAAAATGGCCGGTGAGGCCGCCGCCATGGGCTTCTTGTAACAAAAGTATCCGGATGGAGCCGGCCGGGATGCACAACCTGCGTTCTCGGAAAAGAAAACCATCAGAGATGTAATATTGAGAGAAAACCCCTTTTCCATGCTCCTTATAGCTGGCCCCGAACTCTGTATCGGTCTCATAAGTCCCTTTGATGCCTTCAAAGCCTAGGATTCTCGCTTCCATAGTCGTGACTAAGGTATGTCTCCTTGATAGCGCGTCGGCCACTATATTTTCTTTGCCTTTCTTGTATTTGATGACATAAGGGAAGGCTTCAATGAACTCCAGCCACTTGGCATGCCTCTTCTTGAGGTTGGTTTGGCCGCGGAGGTGCTTCAACGTCTCGTGGTCCGAATGAATCACGAATTCCTGCGGGAGGAGATAGTGCTGCCAGGTTTCCATGGCTCGGACCAAGGCATAAAGCTCCTTATCGTAGGTTGGGTAGTTCAGAGTAGGGCCGTGAAGCTAATCACTGAAATAGGCCACGAGTTTGCCTCCTTGGGTTAGAACAGCTCATATTCCGACCCCGGACGCGTCGCACTCGACCTCGAAGGTCCTTTCGAAGTTTGGTAGGACGAGGAGTGGGGTCTGGGTCAACCTCTTCTTAAGTTCTCTGAAGGAATTCTCTTGTGCTGGCCCCCATGTGAACTCCTCATTTTTCTTGGTGATGGCTGTGAGCGGCACGGCTATCGTACTAAAATCCTTAACGAACCGCCGGTAAAAACTGGCCAGGCCGTGAAAGCTCCTAACTTGGCTCACTGTTGTTGGGGTGGGCCACTCTTCAATCACCTTTATTTTCTCTTGATCCACTCAAAGTCCCTGCGCACTTACAACAAAGCCTAGAAAAACCAACTCATTACAGCGTAAAGCTTTTCTTCTCGAAGTGTTGTCAAAACAGCATGACGGTGTTTCAAATGATTCTCAAGATCACAGCAGTATATGAGAATATCATCAAAATAGACCACCACAAATTTATTGATAAAGGGTCGAAGTACGTGGTTCATAAGTCGCATGAAGGTGGACGGGGCATTGGACAACCCGAACGGCATGACCAGCCATTCGGAGAGGCCCTGCTTGGTTTTGAAAGCTGTCTTCCATTCATCACCCTCCTTCACTATAACTTGATGGTATCCGCTTTTGAGATCGATCTTGGTGAAAATACTAGCTCCATCAAGCTCGTCTAGCATATCATCGAGCCGTGGTATGGGATGCCTATATTTGACGGTGATATTGTTAACAGGTCGGCAATCCACACACATCCTCCATGAACCATCCTTCTTAGGTACCAAAAGAACCGGAACGACACAGGGGCTGAGGCTTTCTCGCACATATCCTTGCCTCATAAGGTCTCCGACCTGCTTCTCTAGTTCCTTGGCCTCGGTGGGGTTAACTCTATATGCAGCTCGATTGGGCAGTTGGGCTCCGGGTATGAGGTCAATCTGGTGCTCAATTCCTCGAATTGGTGGCAGGCCGTGGGGCAGCTCTTCGGTAAGACGTCTTGGAAGCGGCTTATAAGCTCCTTGATTGTTTCCGGGATGAACGCGTCTTCCTTATCTATGGACATCAATTCCTTAAAAACCATCAGTAAGACATGACAAGAGGACTCTCTAAGAGACCTCCTCATACTCCCACCATTAATCAAAAGATTTGTTTTATGGTCTGGATCCTTAGTCATATTTGATTTCAATTCATTCACTTGTGTGGGTATTAGCGGCTTAAGACACATGTGTTTTTTGTCATGAATGAAATGATACTGATTTGTGTGACCACAATGGGAAGTTTTCTTGTCAAATTGCCAAGGCTTACCCAACAGAAGGTGGCTGGCTTGCATCGGCACGACATCACACAGAACTTGGTCCTTATAAGGCCCCACATTAAATGCAACCGAAACTTGTTCGGAGACATCAATCATCGATTTATTATTCAACCATTTAAGCCTATAGGGTTTTGGGTGGGTGTGGTTGTAAGAGAGAGTTTCTTGACCATGTAGGAGCTCGCGACATTAGTACATGAGCCCCCGTCTATGATCAATCCACACACCTTCCCGGTTACCATGCATCGGGTATGAAAAATGTTGTCACGCTGGTTGGACTTCTCTGGTGTTGGGCTGACAATAAGAACACGTCGGATCATGAGAAGCTCTCCGACTTCAGGTTTGGCTATGGTCTCTTCCGCCTTGGCTTCTTTGGGCAGAACTGGCGGGTCGTCGGCCTCGTCTTGAGATTCATAATCTCGAGCATAGTGTCCGCATCCTCGGCACTTGAAACACTCAATGTCCCGAGTCCTTGCATCGACAGGCTGAGGGCGCGAATCGGGTCGCGGGTTGGAGTTGCTCTCGCGAGGCTTGAAACGGGACTCGATGTGAGCGGCCTTTGGCTTATCAGCTATGCGACTGTTTCCATGGGAGGAGGATGTGTTCGGGGTCCAGCTCGGCAGTCCTTGGCCTCTGGTCCGAGGGCCCATCGCATTCTTCCTCTTGATTTGTTGTTCCATTTGGACGGCTAGGTGCAATATCTCTTCAAAACCATTGTATGCTTGGCGTTCGACCTTCCTAGTGATCCTTTCATTCATACCATCAAGAAACTGAGCCATGAGTGCTTCTTCAGTTTCTTCAAGTTGCAGCCGATTCCTTAAGTGCTCAAATTCCTCAAGAAAACTCGCTGTTTGAGAATGCACAATCAGTCTCAAATCAGTCTCAAAACCGAGAATGGAGACTGAATGGCAACTGATACAATCAGTCGCAAAATCTTAGTCGCTAAAATATTTAGTCGCTATTCAGTTCAAAAAATGCGACTAATTGGGGACTGACACTATTAGTATATTTTGCTACTGTTTTGAGACTAATCTCTCAGTTGCAGAGTCGCAGTCGCAGATTAGTCTCAATTATCAGTCGCTAAACAGTCTCAAGATGTCAGTGGCAAATTAGTCTCAAACACGCAGTCGCTATTTAGTCTCTAATATTCAGTCGCAGATTAGTCTCAAACAAAAACAGTCGCTATTTAGTCTAAATATATCAGTCGCTAATTAGTCTCAATAGCGTAGTCAGTAATCAGTATCAAAAAAACAGTCACTAATTAGTCTCAAGCATTCAGTCCCTAATCAGTCTCAACATTTTAGTCGCAGATTAGTCTCAAACATTCAGTCTCACAGCAGTCACTGATCAGTATCAAATGTTTTTTTAATGGTTTGAAATAAAATTATTATTTAAATATTAAATGTTAAATAAAATTTAATTTTTGGAAACAAATATAATATTAAACTGAAACTAAATTATACAGAATTAAGTACTACAAAAATATATAATGTTCAAACGATACTAAAACCAAAAAAAAATCATAGTTGGTCGGGAATGTGATCGCTTGGTGAGGGCATAGAAGAAGACCCTGAACCATCATGTCGTGGAAAAGGAGGAGGAGTCATCGTAGTAAGGTGAGTCGGGAATGAAGGGATTGCTGTCTGAAGTAATTGTAAGATCTCCTGGTTCTGATGTCTTAGAAATACCATGTTTTCCCTATAGGTCAGCATCTCTTGCTGCACATGTTCCTTGTAAGATGCCATCTCCTGCTGCATGCTTGAAATTGTGTCTGTGACAGCCGAGTCGGCAATTCGTTTGTTCTTCTTACCGTGGCCATATCTCCTGCCAAGATTTCCGAGACCGTAGATGTTCCCTCTACGGTCCGGCAAAGTAGACTAAAAAACAAAATAATGGTTAAAATTAAATATAAATTATAAGAATATGTAACTAATAAAACCTCAACATACCTGAAGGAAAATCTCGTCTTCCTGCTCCGAAGTGAGCTCGATCGTCTGAGAAGCAGCATCGGAGAGGTCGGTGTTACTTTCCTTCTGATATTGGATGAATTCGCGTTTCTTATCCTCATAGGTCTCAATAATTTTCTTCGCTTTCTCGTCTACAAAATTCTGAGTCTTCTTGTCTGTATGCGTCTTCTTGAAGACTTCACTAATTGAGTCTGGTCGTTCATATTCTCTCTGCTTAGAAAAACAATATACTATATTAATTATTTAAAAATATATAAGTATATATATAAAAAGTAAAAAATACTTACAAGTTCACACTGAACGCGATAATAACTCTTTGGTCCTGAGACATGTTTATGAGGTCCACACCCGTCACGATCAGAACAACGAGCATCCCGGGTTTTCTGGCTCTTCGCTTGCGCCTCCTCAGTAGCCCAATGTGTACAAAGCTTCACGTAGACATCCCCATTCATCCATTTCGGACATTCCCCCTTATTTTTAATCTGAGTCGTAATTCCCTTCATCCTGTTGATACCGACTTGCTCAAACTCGAATCAAACGGTCTCAGTAATAGACGGATTCCAGTAAAAAATTTGCTAAACAAAAATTTAAAACAAATATTATGTGTTAGTAAATTAAAATTATAATTAAATTAAAGATAATAAAAAAATTATTTTTACCGCGAATTTAATGAAAAAATGATCTCGCACAGCAGGAGGAGTCTTGATCCAACTCAAATAAACGTCATTGTATCCGTTCCTGATAATATTCGATACTGATTTGGAAATTTTACTGAATTCGTCTCGATCAAACCTGAAAACATACAATTCAAAATAGAAATTTCAAACAATTCCAAATCACTATTCAAATAATATTTCTAAACTTATTCATAACAATTTCAATTAATATATCAACTAAAAAATCATAAAAATCCAAAATTCTATATTTACCAAATAATATATATCAACTAAAAATTCATATATATTTCATAAAATTCATAATAATTCTATAAAAATCATATTTATCAACTAAAAATTCATAAATATATACCATAAAATTCAAAACAATTCCAAAAAATCATATCTATCAACTAAATATTCAAAAAAATCCAAAATTTCATATTTATTAAATAATATATATTTACTAAAGATTTATATATATTCCATAAAATTCTTAAAATTCCAAAAATATAGTATTTAGCATCTAAATATTCTAAAAATAATGACATTCATATTTATCAAATAGTATTCAACAACAAAAAATAAATATATATACCATAAAATGCATAAAAATTCTATAAAAATCATATTTACCAACTAAAAATCCTAATCTACCATTTCTAAATTCCATCATCCTAATCTACCACTTAATCTAAGCAAATGACACACTAAAATCCGAAAAAAAAAATTCTCACCAAATTGTATTTTCGGTTGGAAAAGGATCCAACTTTGGAAGTGTAATGGCTCTTTGTTCATCATGGAGAAGGTCTTCAAGCGTGAATTGAAATGGTTGATTGTCTTGATGTGAAGAAAAAGCTTCATCCATGGGTTGAAGAGGTGGGTTTTTGTTTGACCATGAATCTGACAAATAGGATGGCCCAGAACCACCAGTGTGTGGCCGAACCATCGGTAGCCTCGACGCCGATGAGGAAGGAGTCGCCGGAGGTGTAGAACAGTGAGAAGGTTGTTGAAGATTTCTCCCGGATCTTCCACCTCCTCTACCTAATCTAGATCTACCCGAAGTAGACATGATTTCAGCTTAGTTTTCGTGTTAAAACCTGTGATTTCTAGGTTATAAATCGAAGAAATCGAAAGAAAAAAAAAGATGAAAGGGTTTGTGTTGTTGCGAGGAAGAAGAGTTTCCCAGATATTATCAAAATACAGAGACTGCAAAAACAGTCTCTATTCAGTCGCAAAAAAAAAAAGTCTAAAAAAAAAAAAAAGGAGCCGGGACTTGAACCCGAGACCTCCGAGAGGTGTGACGTTTGTTATAGTCCAATGACCACTGGACCATTGGACTCTTTCGTTAAAAGCTTACGTAGACTAATATATATTGGTTACTTGTTTTAAGCTCGGGTTTCGTTTATTTCCCGAAAATGAACTAATAGCAAATTTGATGAATTAAGCCGAATTTAAAGTATTATTTTTACGTAAAAATGTACGTAGAATACCAAAGGGAGTTATTCATGTTCAAGCAAGTTTCAACAATACCATTGTGACCGTTACAGATGTACGGGGTCGGGTGTTTCTAGGGGGGGGGGGGGGGTATTATTCGTATACATCTATCCCGGAAGAAAGCGAAGAATTTCTTGGGAATTCTACAAGAGCCATTCGTTCTTTTTATGAATAAAGTAATACAAGGTTGTTGTACACGTTATATAGACGAATGAAATAAAATATATGAATCGAAGATCCGAACGAGACATATATATTGTAATACCGTCTAAGTAGTGCATACATGTGATCAACAATGCGTTTTTGTTATGAATTAATGCGTAACCAATTGCAAGTCCTCAAACTTGACTAACATGAGGTGCAAACATCATAACATATATCTATTTCCATTTTCGAAACAATTTTCTATGGTTGCGGTCCAAAAAAACCGACAATTTATAGAATTAGTCTCCAATCAGTCTCAATGTTTAGAGACTGAATTGAAACTGATAACTCTATCAATCGCTAAACAGTCTCAAAATTTAGCTACTGAATAGCGACTAACAGGCCTACCAGTCTCTGTTCAGTAGCAAAGGAGAAAAGTCTCTATACAGTCTCAAAAAACAGTCTCTATTTAGTCGCAAAAAAAAAAGTCTAAAAAAAAAAGGAGATGGGACTTGAACCCGCGACCTCCGAGACATGTGACGTTTGTTGTAGTCCAATTACCACTGGACCATTGGACTCTTTCGTTCAAAGTTTACGTAGACTAATATATATTGGTTACATGTTTTAAGCTCGGGTTTCGTTTATTTTCCGAAAATGAACTAATAGCAAATTTGATGAAATTAAGCCGAATTCAAAGTATTATTTTTGATGAATAAAGTAATACAAGGTTGTTGTACACATTATATAGACAAATGAAATAAGTTTTCTTCGGGTTTCGGAGAAATAAAATATTATTCTTCCTCTACATCATTCTCTTCATCATCATCTGAGGACGACATATTACATTGAAATTCATCTTCTGGTTCAGCATCTCGAACTTCAGAATCAATTTCTTCGTCATCATGGGTTGAAAAAGCCAAATTTTCAATTTCGATATCTTCTACCACCGTCATGAGCACATCGTCATCATTATCTTGTTGTAGCAAAGGTGGTTCTCTAACTCTATAGTTCTT
>JAKUCM010004944.1:0-22310 GCA_023374145.1 Lepidium sativum
TATTTCTAAACCACCAAATAAAACAATGTGATATAATGGTATATTAATTATATATTTTGAATGATTTAACATTTATAAGTGCTTACATAATCTTGGATTAAAAAAAGAAGTTGTTCAATCTTTTTTTATTTGAATGTGATTCCAAACCTAATTTCATGTCATATAATAAAAGACTTTGTTTTTTTTTGATGAAATATAAATCAGACTTTATTGATCTAATTTTAGAAAAAAATGTATGATTTGTTTTTAAAATACTATGATACTCCACTTAAGAACATCAGATATTTACTTGAAAACAAAATTAAAAAAAAGTGTCATCTAATACAATATCAAAAATATCGTTTTTAACACAAATGATTTCAAATGTTTGATTGAATATATAATTATATACAGTATATATTGGAATCATGAATCTATGTATGACTTGTCACTGTAGCAAGCGAGAAAAGACCCCATCACAGCTTTGTTGTTTCTCAACTCAAACTATATAGCAAATGAAATTATTTTTCATTTCTTAAAAGAAAAAAAAATTCATCAGGACTTGTCAAATTTAGGTATGTTCGACAAATCAAATTAGCTGTCAAAAACAGTTCCATGAAGCCTTCGTGCATGCATTAAAATTTTTTCAATTTTATTATATGAAGTTTGAGTATTGATGGTGATGCAAACAAAAACCAAAAAACAATGCACGATGTGTTGGGCCCAAAACAAAAGAAATTGAGATGTAAAGTTAGCAAAGACAGATCAGATGAAGATATTATAATCAAATTCTTCAAGTAAAGTTTAAGTTTTAATTCAGAAAACTATGTCTCGAATATATTTCTATGATGTCAACGTAGTTTGCAACGATATTGCGAAGTATTTTTTCTCTCGTAACAAAAGAGTCGCAAAATAGTTGAAAAAATCGTCATAAATTTGATAATTTTCTGTTTATCTGAGTTGTGTCTGCAAATATATATCCTAACTAGATTGTCTCTATAATGTCACTCGAAATAATTCTCCAAATATTTTTACATGTTGACTATTTAAGTATAATTTTTTTTTAATTACCATACTTAGGATTATCGACAATCAAAAACTAATCTTGAGCTAGCTTATAAAGAGTTAAATCTTTTAATTCTTTTCTAGACTGAATTTTGGACACTAGAAAGCTACGGTAAAATTTAGAGCAGAAAAGATGTTACGTCTAATTTATAGATTTCATTACTCTTTTCGATGATGAAGTTATAAGATGTTTTTTTTTTGAAAAATAAGATAAGATCTTTGCAGAGACATATGAGAAAACAAAATTTATTCCCAAGCTCAAAATACTTTTACCGAACATGGCTCAGAAAATATTTCCGATTGGAAGCAACTTTACAGCCATAAATCTTTTGGAAACTAGTCTTATATCGTAAATGTGGTGATTTTGTTAAACACAATAGATTTTCGAAGTAATTAAAAACAAATTGAATCATTTAAATTACTTTGTTCGAACCATAGATAATATAAAGGTTACTACATATATATAATTACTTGCTATATTTGAAATGAAAACATATATTTTAATCAGATTCATAAGTAATTGTTTGATATCGACATTTCATAGAACAACATATTTCATGATTAGATCTTTTGAATACTATTTTGTTCAAAACAATATTTGTTGCATTCCTTGCATATATATCGTGTGAGATGATTGTTGGGAAGAATATCCATTTTTTCTCCGTCAGGTAATATAATTGTTTTGCCAGGTAACATATACATCTCCATCCCAAGTGTGCATTCAATATGAAGTGTGGTGTCGCATTCATTGCACATATAAATTCCATTCTTTAGAGATATTTTTTGTTTCACAAGCATCACACCATCGCTTATCAGTAAGCATCACGTTCATAGAAAAATATGAGAGCGTGTTCGTCATGCTTGCATAGAAACTTCATCGGTAGAGTAGCGCAACGAAAACACAAAAAAAAATTCACATTCTCCACACTCAAACCAAGTGAATATGTGACTTTGGCAAATCGAACAAAATCTATTTGTACTAGATTTAGATGGGAGAAACAAAAGATGTGGATGACTATGATGATTAAGTGGCTCTGATATTGCTGCACAATTTACATCTAATTCAAATTCACAACCGACTGTTTGACACATGTACTTGAAACCATTGCTCAGACGATAACAAGGTGAACAATAAAACAAATTCTCCTTTGTTAAGAAGATGGGATGAAGATGTAACACATGTTGTCTTTTTAAAGGAAGATTTGCACATATTTTATGTAGAGCAAAATCACATTCTATGCAACTGAAATGATCACCATTATGAATAGGAAATGTGCATGCTTCACAGTTTTATGGTGTACCCAATCATTTTACCATTCTCTTTGTGAATTCTCAGTTGATGTTCATGACTAACATGTTGAATAATCCCGTCATCTATCTCTTTAAATGGCAATATATCTTCATATATTTCTTCTGGTTCTTCCTCTAGTTCGTTTCCATCCCATATATGTTTATGTAACGCACATCGAAGGTGAGTAACATATTCACAACCTTTTATACAAGAATATCCTCCATAATTTGCATCAACGCTTTTGCGACAAATACCACAAAACCATCTTTTAGGAAGAAATGACGAAGCAAAACGAGAGACGATGTTCATGACGAGATATTTTTATGACCCATAAAGAATAAAACACATTCTTTATGAACCACAAAATCACATTGGAGGCAGACATAGATAAAATATCTTCGTTCGTTCAAACCACACACATCGCACGTCATGGAAGCTTCTCTAGGAAAGTAAGATAGTGTATGTTTCATGCCTCTTCTTGTGGTCTATTGTTAGAAGCAATGGTTCTGTTACACAATTACGACAAATGCAAAAGTTGCATATAGAGCAATAGAAAATTGTGTGCCTCATAACCATTACAACAACAACATAGTATGTTTGGTTTCAAAGATCTATATATGACAACTTGGAGTGAATGTTTGGGATGATAAAGATTATTTTTTTATTGGTTCAATACACTCTTTATGAAAACATATAGTATAACCATGAGTAATACCTCTATGTACTGAATAATACCCATTTGTATCATTCAACCAAAAATCACAAAAATAACACCGCAAAGAAGAATCTTTATCTTCTTTTTCTTTGTTGTTACACCAGACAAGGGGAAGAGTGCTATCGGTAAAAAGACGGCTCAATATAGTATCTTAAATCGAATACTATAATTGGTGAATCTCTGAATTTCACGGATTGAATGTCTTTGATGTCATTATCATATCGCACACGATGAATGCGGATGAAAAAGCGTAGACATATTTTTGTATATTCTTGGAATCCATAGTATTCAAATTTGGATGGATTGATTTTTTTGAGGATGTACGTTGCTAGGAGAAAAACCTCACTCATTATATATTATACATGCAATAAGGTAAATGATTCTTTAATTGTTATAATACATTTTGTTTAAAATACTCACCTAAAGTATTGATTCTATATACAATTTTATACGTCTTCACCTTTTTTAATTTACTTTCTAAACTTTCTAATTTTATTGGTGTTCAAGTATATTCTTTACTTTTGCTCAAGTAATCAAATATTATTTCTCTATTATAAAAAGGATAATAGCAATCAACTCTGTAATCTCATGAAATATATTCCTTTTTATCTTAAAAAGAAATATTATATTGCGAAACAGTCCTATCTCAAGATTCATTTACCACGTGACTACAAAAAAAAAGATTCAAATAGACCAATGATATCATAAAACAACAAGAAAATTTTGCCTATTTTCTTCTATAAGATTTTAAATATATATGATCAACGTAATCCGATTAGATAAATAATATTTTATATAAATAAATTAGCAATGTACACACTTCTCACTATCTATTCTAGGTAGTAAAAAAATAATGTTTCTCTAATGATTTGTTGTTTGTTTTAAATCTTAAAACCTATTAAGAAAGGTTACAATTTAGTTTATTGATACATGATTTTAGTGTTTTCTCCACTAGCTTGCATGTGAAGACTCGACCACAAGTAACTCAAGGTGTGTCCCAGGTGACGTCAAAGTCTAAGGGGCATAATAATGGATGGTGCTGGATCTGAACCAATTGATATGAAACATGAGAATGGATGGTGCTGGATCTGAACCAATTGATATGAAACATTTGAATGGGGCCCCCAATTTTTTCTTCTTCGAGATATGTATAGAGAAACTGGTATTCAAAATGGAAAAGGTGAAGCCTTAAAAGTTGTTGTTCTATGGATATTGAACCTATGTTTCAGAAGAAGAGTAAGCACCTTATACGAAGAAAACCATTTTGATGAGGACCACAAAAAAGTGATGATGCTAACCCCATTCTAAGCTTGGAGGAGGATTTTAGAATTAATTATTTCATCATAACCGTTGATCAAGCTTTGGTTTCTTTCCATACAAGGTTAGAACTTATAACAAATTGAAGAGTATGAACATATGTTTGGAACTTTTTTAGTCTAGAGAAGTTAAATTCAACAAATTTGAAAACCTTATGTATTAAACTTGAAACTTTTTTTAAACATGGAGAAATTTCAGATATTGATGGGAATGCTTTATTTCTCGAAATCAATGTTTTAAGAGAAATTTTATCCAAGCAATTAAAGAAGAATGCAAAAGTATTTAATTTTTGAAGAGATATAATGATTGTTATCCTAATATATGAGTTGCATATAGGATAATACTCATTATTATGGTTTCGGTTGCTTTAGCTGAAAAAGGTTTTTCTAAGTGGAAATTGATAAAATCTTACTTATGATGGACTACATCATAAAAAGCTAAATGGATTGGTTATGTTGTAGATAAAAAAAAATGTTTAGAAATCTTGATTACGCAGCTATAAAGAATGATTTTGCATAGAGAAATGCAAAAGAGTTATTTTTCAGAAACATAGTTAATTTAATTTATGATACTTTTTTTCTCCAACATGAATTTTATTTGTTTTCATTTTTTACTTTATCATTTCTTTTACATTTTGAATAGGGCCCATAAATTTTAGGTCTGACTCTAGATGGGTCTAATGCAACAACAAGGATGATAGATATACTTTTTAATAATGTGGTGGTCATGACTGAACCAAGGGAAAACCACACGAGGCAAAGCTTAGACAATCTGGAGTGTGCCGCTAAGGCAACACAAGCTAGGACTGAGAGAAAACAATTGGTCTTTTAATGAATCAAAAGTGAAAATATTACACAGTTGAAGAGTTCTTATATAAGGTCCTACCAGTTAGTCCTAAGACCCATGACTCAAAGAAAATAAAAGAAAAACACATAACGGACGAAAATAAAGGAAAACCCAATATATGTTCCAACAAGACACAACGACATGTTAAAGTTTTGGCTTGATTTTATGGGCTAATGGACTCTATAATACCTAGTTAAGAGGTAAAGCCAATGGTACATGCAAACACATATATTTAAATTGGTTACTTACCTTAGTGGATCACAAAATGGGCTATGGTGTAGCAGCTGAATCCAGTTCGTTCCAAAGTTCATTAGAGGCTTCTTGGGAATGCTTCTTGTATGTCTTTGTGCAGCTAGCTGGGCCATTTGATATTCTCATTGGTTGAAGTTGTATGCACTTAAACGTGGCCTAGTAGATTCTCTAACCAATGCATTCGAGCTTTTGTGTGCTGGTAAGGCTTGACTTGGTTAAATGGAGTCTTTACTTGTTAGTTCTTGGAGAAGTTTTGGATGTAGCTTCAAATTTCTCATGCGATTTCTTTGCTCGGCCTCTTATCATCGAATTATCACTCGATATATGTTGTTTGATCTATGTGTGTATGATGTATGCATAATTCCTTCCCAATTAAGAAGGTTTTTGGCCTCAGAACAGGTTTATCTTCATGATAAGGAGACTTATCAACAACATTGAAGCTTGTAGACATTTTTGGCTCATGTTGACGACAGTAGGCGTTGTCGTTGATTCTCTCAAGCACTTTGAATGTTCAATCTACGCATGGTGTAAGCTTTCATTTGTAGCCAACCCAATCTTGGGCTTCAAAGATCATCTCCTTTTCATGATTATTCTCCCTTTCTTTGTTGAAAACAACCTTCTTATTGTCACGGTGTTTCTTGAGTTTTTGGTGAAGCTTGCAGATTAGATTGTCTTCTTCTTGGCATTATGGTCTACATACGCAAGGACAAACCTATGTTGTGGCAAATAGTTCAATTGACACTCTGGAAAAATATTAAAATTAGATTTAGCTTTTTTCTTAATAAAATAAAAAAGGATGGTATCACTAAATATAAATTGGTCGGCACCACTATAGATTAAGCCAATAATTTGTTTTCTTATTACAATTTTGTGAAATTAAAATATGTTAAACTTAGTAAAAGAATAAACTTTTAAGTGTGTACATGTATTTAGCTTTTTACATGGATCAAAAGTGAGAATCTCAATTACTTATCACCGTTGTTGTTGTTAGTTAGTATAGATTATTATGTTTGATATTGGAAAAAAAAATTTCGGCCTGTCACTGCACGTACGCCTTTAGTGACAATGGTGTTAGGTCTAATGAGGTCCATTAAAACCATAAACAACTTCAAAAGATAGTAAACTTAAAAGAAAAATGATTAACACGGCAAATTCAACAAATGGTAAACATTCTAAATAGTTATAAAAATTCCTACCGACCATGGTCCTAAAAAATGTGCCTAGAAATATAGTTGGTCAGCTTGATATGTCTATTTATTTGTGAAAAAACTAAATTTGTGAAAAAGGTAATCTTTCGGTGGTTGAATCAAAACCAAAGATTGGTGCTCAAAAGAGCCGCAAGTAAACAGACATTACTTTCATGTTGCAATCTATCATCATCTTCTACTTTTGTTAATTGTATTAGGCTGAAATTTCTAATCCAGCTAAATATTTTAACCAATAAGAAAAATTTAATAATAAGTAATAATTAAATTACATAATAATGATAATGTTATCTTTTTCATTTTATTATCTTTAAATCTCCAATCATGGGTTATCTATACTAAATAATTATATTTGTTCTATAGTCTGTTTTTTAATTAGTGGATCTTTTGATATAACAACATTACTCAGTTTTGCATTAGTCTCACTGAGCTACACAGTTGAATATTTTAGTATCGAATTGATGAAGAATTATTGTTTATACACATGTCAAGACATACAATTCTACTATTTGATGCTAGCGAGAGATTAACAATATAAGGAGAGTAAAAGAAAATACTGAACAATTATTTCAATCAATTCCTCATTATTGGGAAAATATCACAACCACAATTTACACAAACTAATGCATATATTGCTATATAGTCTAACATAAAGGTTTCAAAAAAAGAAAAAAAAAACACAAGTACCGCAAAAAGAGTAGCCACCATCACAGTCTTGACTATCATTTTTTTTTCTTCTTTATACGTCATTTATTTTTGAATACAAAGAAATGTTTTTTCTTTATTTTCTCATTAGAAAATAAATTAGTGTTTAATAACAAGAAAAACTGGATTTGTTGTGCAGGAACAAAATAATTATATCCAAATAAATTATATTTCACATATATAATAAAACAACTACGGCATATTATAATCAAATAAAACATTATATTAAAATCTTGAAATGCATTTACCAAAAAATAATCTTGAAATAGGTATATGGTATTGTCTTCCCCAAATTAATTGGACTTTAATAACCTAAATTCTAAAGCCCAACAGAAGCAATGCAAAGACAAATTAGGCCCAATAAAAAATTCCAAAAGACACATTTTCTTATGCTGAAGAGATAAAGTGCGTGAGTCATTTTCTTATGAATCTAGGAATCACAAAAGAGTTACACGAAATCAACACATGAGAGAACAAAAAACCGCTCATGTTTAGGGCCCGTGAAGCCCAACAATAATTGGGTCAAGTCTCTTCAAATCTCCAGCTTTGGCCCATACTCTAATACCACCATCGAATCTCTTCTCTTCTGAAATTTAATTTCAAGTTTCAAGCAAAGAAGCACTTTGGTTGTTTTATCGACTCGATCGATCTTCAACCTTTTGACTCAAGAGAGTCGGTGCAATCCAAATTCTTCCGAGATCGTAAATTTCATCTTGTTTATTTATATTCATGGCGATATGATCATCTTATTTCAGAAACAGAGACAACGTTTACTCGAATATGGATTCACTTCTTCTCGAAGATTTTGGGCAGAAGGTAGATTTAACCAGACGAATTCGGGAGGTTTTGCTGAACTACCCGGAAGGAACCACCGTACTCAAGGAGATTATACAGAACGCTGACGATGCCGGAGCTACTAAAGTCCGTCTCTGCCTTGACCGTCGCGTTCACGGGTCGGGTTCTTTGTTGTCGGACTCTTTAGCCCAGTGGCAGGGTCCTTCTCTATTGGCTTACAATGATGCTGTGTTCACTGAGGAGGATTTCGTTAGTATCTCCAGAATTGGTGGAAGTGGCAAGCGTGGTCAGGCTTGGAAGACTGGACGGTTTGGGTAAATTTCGATGGTTTCTCTGTGAACTATATTATACACCTTTTTTCTTTGTTTCTTGCTTACGAAGACAACAATTGACTTGTTTTCATTACACGGAAGCGATGATTACTACTCCAATATATAAGTTCTGGAGTTTCTTTAATATCATATACACTTTTTAAGTCTGTGGTCTCAGTCAATCTCTGTGTGTCACGGATTTGATGTTCGGCCAGTTTTCTAGCGGTCTGAGCTTCTATTTAGCTTTGTTTACTTTTATATCTCGTCCCTCACATTCTGATAAATATACTGGCTTTGATATTATAGGGTTGGCTTCAATTCGGTATACCATTTGACTGATATACCTTCTTTTGTGAGTGGAAAATACGTGGTATTGTTTGATCCTCAAGGAGCTTATCTTCCAAATATTTCTGCAGCAAACCCAGGGAAGAGAATTGATTATGTTGGTTCTTCAGCTCTCTCTCAGTATACGGACCAGTTTATTCCGTATTGTGTCTTTGGATGTGACATGGAAAGTCCTTTCCATGGTACTTTATTCCGTTTCCCTTTAAGGAATCCAGAGCAAGCAGCTTCTAGTAGGCTTTCAAGGCAAGCCTACTTTGAAGATGACATTTCTTTGATGTTTGATCAACTTTTCGAGGAAGGCGTTTTCTCATTACTCTTTCTTAAATGTGTATTATCTATTGAGATGTACACATGGGATGCTGGAGATCCAGAGCCCAAAAAACTTTATTCATGTTCGGTGAGCTCGCCAAATAATGATACCGTGTGGCATCGGCAGGCAGTTCTCAGACTGTCAAAAACACCTATTTGTGGAGACAGGGAGATGGATGCATTTACTCTGGAATTCTTGAGTGAGTCTGAAAATGGAACTCAAAGTAAACGGAGAACAGACAGGTTTTATATAGTTCAAACAATGGCATCAACGTCTAGCAGAATTGGTTCTTTTGCTGCCACTGCATCCAAGGAATATGATATTCACTTGTTACCATGGGCTTCAGTTGCGGCGTGTATATCAGATGATGCATCCGAGGTACTGTGCGATTTTGATTATGCCTTTTTGCTATCTATTATTATTATTTTTGCCTAGGTTGCACCTTCATATGTTTGGGAATTTGCCCATCATCCAGATAATATATTATTATCCTGTAAACTTTTTTTTCCTTCGTATTTGCCCTTGCTGTAACTGCATGTACACCCAATTCTATTTCTTTATCTGTTTTATCATATTACGTCTCCATCTTAATGTTTGCTGGTACTTTATAATGTGCATGTTTTTTGATTATTATGTTATTACTCTGTACCATGCAGCAAAGTTTTGTAACTGATTTTGGCTCGAACCTTGCATTCACCCTGTCTTTATATGGTTTTGACAGAATAATATCCTAAAGCTTGGGCATGCTTTCTGCTTTCTTCCATTGCCTGTACGAACTGGATTAATGGTACAAATTAATGGATACTTTGAGGTGTCATCAAATCGTCGTGGAATTTGGTATGGAGAGGACATGGACAGGAGTGGAAAAGTCCGTTCAGCCTGGAATAGGCTTCTCCTGGAAGATGTGGTAGCTCCCACTTTTTCACAACTACTTCTTGGTTTGAGAGAAGTTCTTGATCCCAGGGAGTCTTACTTCTCCTTATGGCCAAGCGGATCCTTTGAAGCACCATGGAGCATTTTAGTTGAGCAAATTTACAAAAGTATCTGCAGTGCTCCTGTACTGTTCTCAGATCTTGATGGGGGCAAATGGGTGTCCCCTGCCGATGCTTACCTTCATGATGAGGATTTCTCTGGGAGCAAAGAACTTGGTGATGCCTTACTGCAGCTTGAAATGCCTATTGTGTGCCTCCCAAGACCAATTTTTGATATGCTTTTGAAACACCCTTCCTTTTTTCTTCCAAAAGTAGTTACTCCAGATAGAGTGCGCACCTTTCTCAAAGAATGCAAAACACTTTCAGCTTTGGAGAAATCATTGAAGCTAGTATTTTTAGAGTATTGCTTGGATGATCTGACTGATGATAGTGTTTGCTCGCAAGTCAGCAACCTGAAATTGCTTCCATTAGCAAATGGTGACTTTGGCTTCTTTTCCAATAATGCCGAAGGTGTCACCTATTTTCTTTGTGACGATTTGGAGCATATGCTTTTACAGAAAGTTTATGACAGAGTAATGGATAGGAATATTCCTCCGAGTATATATAGCAGACTTCTTGCCATTGCTGAGTCAAGAACAGCAAATCTAGCAGTTTTCAGTATCTATAATTTGCTTCAGTTATTTCCTAGGCTTGTTCCTGCTGAATGGAAGTCCAAAAGCAGGATTTCCTGGCATCCAGACTCCAACCCAGATCATCCATCGTCATCATGGTTTGATCTCTTTTGGCAATATCTTGAGAAACAGTGTCAGAGCCTCTCACTATTCTGTGATTGGCCAATCTTGCCATCCACTTCTGGATATTTGCATATAGCCTCTTCACAATCAAAATTGATTGATGCGGAGAAGCTTCCTGACGAAGTTAGAAGTGTTCTAGAGAAGATTGGTAGTAAAATATTAAGCACCAATTTTAGAATTGAACATTCAGACTTGTCATCCTTTGTTTCGGATGGTAGTTACACAGGTGTCTTAGAATCCGTTTTTGATGCTGCTTCTTCAGATATGGATGTGGTACAGACGTTAATTTATAATTTGAGTGCTCAAGAGAAGAATGAACTTCGTAATTTTCTTTTGGATCCAAAATGGCACATAGGACATCAGATTGGTGACCTATACCTCAGAATCTGCAAGGTTTTGCCCATTTATTGCGTGTTTGGAGAAACAAGTGATCAGGAATCCAATTATTCTGATCTTATTAATCCTCCTAAGTACTTACCTCCATTAGATGTGCCTACTTGTCTTTTAGGATGTGAGTTTATTTTCTGTTGCAAAGACAGTGAAGAAGCTGTTCTGTCGAGGTACTATGGCATTGAGAAAATGAGGAAAAGTAATTTCTACAGACAGAATGTTTTCAACAAAATTGATGTTTTGCAACCTGAGATTCGGGATCAGGTGATGATTTCTATTCTGCAAAATCTTCCACAATTGTGTCTGGAAGATAGATTCTTAAAGGAAGAATTGCAGAACCTAGAGTTTGTTCCAACTATAAATGGTCCTCTTAAGCGCCCATCGGTTTTATACGATCCTCGTAATGAAGAGTTATATGCTTTGTTGGAAGATTCAGATTGCTTTCCTGGTAGCAAATTCCAGGGATCTGCTACCTTGGACATGCTTCAAGGTTTGGGCCTTAGAACAACTGTTTCCCCTGAGACAATCTTAGAGAGTGCACGACTGGTGGAGCAACTTATGCACATGGATCCGGAAAAGGCACATTCACGAGGTAAAGTACTTTTTTCATTTTTAGAAGTCAATGCTGTGAAGTGGTTGCCTGACCAGTCTAGTGAAGATGATGGAGCTATAAACAAGATATTTTCAAGAGCTGCAACGGCTTTCAGGCCGCGGAATCTTACGAGTAACCTTGTTAAGTTCTGGAGTGAACTTAAAATGATTTGTTGGTGTCCCGTTTTAGTGTCTGCTCCATTTCAGACTTTACCATGGCCAGTTGTGACATCTACTGTTGCTCCTCCAAAGCTTGTACGTCCAAAAACAGATATGTGGCTTGTGTCTGCATCCATGCGAATACTGGATGGTGAATGTTCTTCTACAGCTCTTGCATATAACTTAGGGTGGTTATCACATCCAGGAGGAAGTGCAATTGCGGCTCAGTTGCTTGAACTTGGAAAGAACAATGAAATTTTGATTGATCAGGTTCTTCGGCAGGAATTAGCTTTGGCAATGCCGAAGATATATTCAATTCTTGCAAGCTTACTTGTTTCCGATGAGATAGACATTGTTAAGGCTGTACTTGAAGGTAGTCGCTGGATCTGGGTAGGTGATGGATTTGCAACTTTGAGTGAGGTTGTTCTTGATGGCCCTCTTCATCTTGTTCCATACGTTCGTGTCATACCTACTGACTTAGCTGTTTTTAGGGGACTATTTGTGGAGCTAGGTGTTCGAGAATTTTTAACTCCATCTGATTATGCTGATGTTTTATCTAGAATATCTGCAAGGAAAGGTACTTCACCTCTTGATTTACAAGAAATCAGGGCAGCTGTGCTGATTGCACAGCAGTTGGCTGAAGCACAATTTCTTGACAAAGTCACAATCTATTTGCCTGATGTTTCTGCTCGACTCTTCCCTTCAAGTGACTTGGTATATAATGATGCTCCATGGTTGACTGCATCAGATAATCATAACACCTCAATAAGTGCCGAGCCTACAATGCTATTGAATTCAAAAAGAACAATGCAAAAATTTGTACACGGTAACATATCTAATGAGGTAGCGGAGAAGCTTGGTGTTCGCTCGCTTCGTAGAGTCTTGCTGGCAGAAAGTGCTGATTCAATGAATTTTAGTTTATCTGGGGCTGCCGAGGCCTTTGGACAGCATGAGGCATTGACCACTAGACTTAAACATATATTAGAAATGTATGCTGATGGGCCTGGGATTCTTTTTGAGCTGGTTCAAAACGCTGAAGATGCAGGAGCCTCTGAGGTGACGTTCCTTTTGGATAAGACTCATTATGGGACTTCATCGCTCCTCTCGCCTGAAATGGCAGATTGGCAAGGCCCTGCTCTGTATTGTTTCAACAACTCGGTTTTTACTCAACAAGATATGTATGCAATCTCGCGCATTGGTCAAGCAAGCAAACTTGAAAAACCTTTCGCGATTGGAAGATTTGGGTTGGGATTTAACTGTGTTTATCATTTCACAGATATTCCAGCATTTGTTTCTGGAGAAAACATTGTTATGTTTGATCCTCATGCCAATCATTTGCCTGGCATCTCTCCAACTCACCCTGGCTTGCGGATTAAATTTGCTGGAAGAAATATATTGGACCAGTTTCCTGATCAATTTGCACCATTCTTGCATTTTGGTTGTGACTTAGAGCATACATTTCCTGGTACACTGTTTCGGTTTCCTCTTAGAAACGCCACTGTTGCTCCAAGAAGCCACATAAAGAAAGAGATATATTCTCCTGAAGATGTGTCATCCCTCTTCACTTCCTTTTCTGCGGTAGTTTCGGAGGCTTTAATATTTCTACGGAATGTAAAAACAGTCTCGATTTTTATTAAGGAAGGAGCTGGTCATGAAATGCAGTTACTGCATCGTGTTTGCAAAGATCACATTGTTGGGGAAGAGACAGTACCAAAGCCATATAGTCAAGTGTTTAGTCTTCTTGACGAAAATATCTCTGCTGGAATGAATAAAGATCAGTTCCTTAAAAAACTAAGCAGCATTGCTGTTGAAGATCTCCCGTATAAATGCCAAAAGATTGTGGTGACTGAGCAAGATTCTTCTGGCTGTCTTTCACATGGATGGATAACAGGTGAATGCCTAAATGCCGGGGTAAGTAAAAAGCACTTGAACCTTCCGGAAATGTCCCATAAGTTAATACCATGGGCTAGTGTTGCCGTGCTTATAAACTCTGTCAAGAGTGATAATGAAGAGAACGTTGTTGCTAGCAATTCTGATATATTTGGACCCTCTGCAATTTCGATTAAGAATAGAAGAAATTTTGGGGGCCGCGCTTTCTGTTTTCTGCCTCTACCTATAAGTACTGGCCTCCCTGCGCATATTAATGCATATTTCGAGTTGTCATCCAACAGGAGGGATCTTTGGTTTGGTAATGACATGGCAGGTGGTGGAAAAGTACGCTCGGATTGGAATCTTTACTTGATTGAGGAAGTTGTTGTACCAGCCTATGGTCATTTGCTTGAAAAAATTGCATGTGAACTTGGTCCATGTGATTTATTCTTCTCTGTCTGGCCAGTAACTCTAGGAGCAGAACCTTGGGCATCTTTGGTTCGGAAACTCTATAGTTTTATTGCGAATAACAGTCTTCGTGTGTTATATACCAAAGCAAGAGGGGGTCAGTGGATCTCAACTAAACAATCAATTTACCCTGATTTCAGCTTTCCTAAGGTAGAGGAGCTAGTTGATGTCCTTTCAGACGCTGGTCTCCCTGTCATTAATATTTCAAAGCCAGTTGCAGAACGATTTAGAGAGGCCTGTTCATCCTTGCATTTTATGACACCCCAATTGTTAAGGACCCTATTGACCCGGCGAAAACGTGAGTTTAAGGATAGAATTGGCTTGGTCTTGGCACTAGAATACTGTCTTCTTGATTTAGAAGTTCCTTTTCTGGTGGATCGTCTTTATGGTGTACCTCTGCTACCTCTTGCTGACGGTTCATTTACAACCTTTAGCAAGAATGAGACTGCTGAGAGAATCTTTTTTGCAGAAGAGATTGGGTATGAACTTCTGAAGGATTCACTTTCTCACCAACTCGTGGACCGTAAAGTGCCGGAGATAGTTTACAGTAAGCTGTTGGCTGTAGCTCAGAGCAAAGAATCATGTATATGTCTCCTCTCTTGCAATTTGCTTGAGAAGCTCTTTTTTAAGCTACTGCCAGCAGACTGGCATCTCTCAGAAAAGATACTTTGGACACCTGGCGAACAAGGACATCCAACAGTAGAGTGGATAAGAATATTGTGGGGCTATCTTAAGTTATCCTGTGATGACCTCTCAATATTTTCGAAGTGGCCTATATTGCCAGTTGAAGATCACTGTCTCATGCAACTTATTGTAAATTCAAATGTTATTCGAGATGATGGCTGGAGTGAGAACATGTCTTCATTACTGCTGAAATGTGGATGCCGTTTTTTAAATCGTGAGCTTCCAGTAGAGCACCCTCAGTTGGAAACATTTGTTCAGCCACCAACAGCAACGGGCATATTAAATGCACTTCTTGCGGTTTCCGGTGGGCAAGAAAACATAAAGGGGATTTTCCTTAATGTTTCAGAAGGAGAGTTGCATGAGCTACGAAATTTTATTCTTCAGTCAAAGTGGTTTTCGAGTGGAAACATGAATGAGGTCCACTTTGAGACCATTAAACACCTTCCCATATTTGAGTCATACAAAAATAGGAAACTTGTAAGTTTGAACTCTCCAGATAAATGGCTGAAACCTGATGGCATTTGGGAGGATCTGTTGGATGATGATTTTGTACGCTTGGACTCAGAAAGGGAGAGAGCTATCTTCAAAAGATACTTACGAATAGAAGAGCCCTCAAGACTGGAATTTTACAAAGCTTGTGTACTCAATCGTATGTCTGAGTTCCTTTCTCAGCAAGAAGCTCTATTGACCATTTTGCATGATCTAAATGATCTGGTCGCGGGTGATGTTTCCCTTCTGAGTATACTATCTACAACCCCTTTTGTTCTTGCAGCTAATGGATTATGGCAACAACCTTCCAGGTTTATCTATCTTAGTACCTCTTTCCTAATTTGATACTTTGAATATGTTAATTGCAGACTTCAGCAGCTACTGATATTAGCTATTTTTGTTGGCATTGACACACTTTATATATAAATTGGCTACTTCTATACTTGTCTTCATAGTTTTTGTCATCTTTTCAGGCTTTATGATCCTCGTGTTCCTGGGCTACAGGAGCTTCTTCACAAAGAAGTCTACTTTCCTTCTGAAAAATTCACAGATTCTAAGATCCTGGATGCTTTGGTTGGTCTTGGACTTAGAACAACTCTGGATTGTTCTGCCCATCTGGACGCTGCTAGAACTGTATCAATTCTACATGACTCGGGAGATCTGGAAGCATCGAGATATGGTAGAAGACTATTCTTTTATATAGAAGCTCTTTCTGTCAAACTTTCATCTAAGACAGGTAAAGCAAACGATGAAGGATCGCAAAATATAATGCCCATGACAAGTGAAGACTCGCCTGATATAGTAACCTATCCTGAATATGAAATGGAAACTTTGCTCACTGAACAATCTGAGGATGAGTTTTGGTGTCAACTTAGGTCTATCCCATGGTGTCCTATTTGTCTTGATCCACCTATAGAAGGAATTCCATGGCTTGAATCGAGTAACTTGGTGGCATCTCCAGATAGAGTAAGGCCTAAATCTCAGATGTTTTTGGTGTCTGCCACAATGCACTTGCTGGATGGCGAGTGCCATTCATCGTATCTACATCAGAAACTTGGGTGGATGGAAGGTTTAAGTATTGATGATCTGTGCAGACAACTTATTGAGATTTCAAAATCTTATAAAGAACAGAAATCTCGTTTCTCTGTAAATCCTGATTATGAGAGCATGTTACAAAGTCAAATTCCTCTACTCTACACTAGACTACAGGAACATGGTAGGGAAAATGATTTTAATGCGTTAACATCAGCACTAAACGGTGTTCCTTGGGTGTGGCTTGGCGATGATTTTATCTGTGCAGATGTTCTTTCTTTTGATTCTCCGGTGAAGTTTACCCCTTATTTATATGTTGTCCCTTCAGAATTATCAGACTTTAAAGAATTGCTTCTAGAATTGGGTGTAAGACTTAATTTTGATGCAGCAGTTTATATGAACACTTTGCAACACTTGCAGAATGATACAAAAGGATCACCATTAACTCACGAGCAGATATGTTTTGTCCTTTGTGTTCTTGAAGCCATTGCAGACTGTTTTTCTGAGTCGTCACCGGATTTTGATAAAAAATCAGTGTTGGTTCCAGATTCCGCTGGACTTTTGGTCCCGTTAGAGGATCTTGTTTATAATGATGCACCATGGGTAGACAGCAGTTCTTTGTCTGGGAAAAGGTTTGTGCATTCTAGCATTAACAATGACATGGCTAATAGATTGGGGATACAATCTCTTCGCTGTATATCCTTAGTGGATAATGATATTACCCAAGATCTTCCTTGTATGGAGTTCACAAAGTTGAAGGAGCTTCTATCATTATATGACAGCAATGATTTTCTGTTGTTCGATCTGCTTGAGTTAGCTGATTGCTGTAGGGTTAAAAAGTTGCACATCATCTTCGACAAGAGAGAGCACTCTCGCAAGTCATTGCTGCAACATAACTTAGGTGGTCGATGTTCTGAGCTCATTAGTAACCTTTCAGTTTGTTCTATTATGTCCTTTATATCTTGTATTATTTGTGGCTATACTCTTAAGCTTTCTCTTATTTTTGGAGAATGGCGAATGTATCTTAGGTGGAAAAATTTGCAGTATGACAATAGATCTTTTATGCTTCTACCAGATGCAAAACTTTTTGTTGCTTGATTTTAGCTATGTGCTGAGTACTTGTTTTGTAGATTTTTAGGGTTATCTATCTTCTTTCTTTTGTTAACATGCTTTCCTTTTTCAGGTGAATTTCAAGGAGCTGCTCTAGTTGTCATTTTGGAAGGGGCTACATTGACCAGAGAGGAGGTTTGTAGTCTTCAGCTTCTTTCACAGTGGAGAGTTAAGGGTGAAACTCTCAACTATGGGCTGGGCCTTCTTAGCTGTTACTTTATGTGTGATCTTTTGTCTATTGTTTCTGGTGGCTACTTTTACATGTTTGACCCTCAAGGAGCGACCCTTTCTTCGTCCACAACTCAGGCTCCTGTTGGAAAGATGTTCTCCTTGATAGGTATAGTTTTCTCGTGTTACTTTCCTAACTTGTCTTCCCTATGCTAAATTTGTGTGACAATAATCATTATCGTGGTAGTCTAGATCTTAGATGACTGATAATTATTCAGTAACTGGTCCCAATAGGGATATACCACAGAATTCGTAAATTAATTATTTAATCATGATTGTCATTTTTCTTACTGTGATTTTTGTTACTTAATACTTATTATAATTTTCGACCTCAATGTTGCCCCATTCTACATGTGCTTCGTTCATCTCCGCCAATATGTTTCAGCTCTAGTTAATTTGAGAAAGCAGTTCTTGGATGCTATTCAGTTGACTTGTTTCTGTTTTTTAAAGTTTACCTTTCATTAATTCCTACTGTTCTCTTAGGTACAAATTTGGTTGAGCGGTTTGGTGATCAATTTAATCCCATGCTGATTGGTCAAGATAAGGCATGGTCATTGACAGACTCCACCTTTATTCGTATGCCTTTATCATCTGAAATCTTGAAAAATGGACTTGAGCCGGGGTTAATTAGAGTGAAACGAATATCTGATCAGTTTTTGGATAATGCCTCCAGAATGCTCATTTTCTTGAAGTCAGTTTCACAGGTATTAAAATCTACATCGAATTGGATGTCACTGGTTTTTTCATATGGCAGTAGATGGCTATTAAATATTAGAACTGTAGTACCTAATAACCTAGGAACTGGTAAAATTTGGGCTTGAACACAGACTATCATGCTGTTGTTGTTCGGCATGTAATTACAAACTGTTAAGTAAAGAGCTCTTACCTGATTAGATTTTCTTGAGGCCGTCTTGTGAGTAGGATATTTTGTTAAGGTATCATATAAAAAGTATGATTCTTCTGGACCTTTTGGAATTCATAGTACGAAAGTAACATATATATGGCACTCTTTCATGTATCTCTGATCTATAATCTGAGATTTACTTGAATATATTAGATGATAAGTAAGTTAAGTTTAAAAGAAAGGAATGTGTGAGCTTTGAATATTGTCCTTGATTGTAGGAAAATTTGCATATGTGTCATGTCAAAGCACTTATGTATGTTTTGAATGATTCATATTTAATCATCTTGCATTTCGTTTTAATTATTTGATGTCAGGTAGACTATGTATAAAATCATAAACATGGAAATTATCTGTTGATTTCAGGTTTCATTTTCCACATGGGAGCAAGGAAGTACACAACCACAACAAGATTATGCGCTGCATATTGATTCAGCAACAGCTATCATGAGGAATCCCTTCTCGGAGAAAAAATGGAAAAAGTTTCAACTTTCGAGGTTGTTTAGTAGCTCGAACACTGCTGTGAAATCACAAGTAATAGAGGTTAACCTACATATAGGAGAAAATAACCTTCTGGATCGATGGCTTGTTGTTCTCAGCATGGGCTCTGGACAGTCACGAAACATGGCTCTTGACAGGTATGAATTCGCTAACTATTCCCTGAAAATTTTAATCTTCTTCTATCAAAAAATTTAATCTTCTGGCAGTAACTTATATGCTTTGAAGTTCGTGTCATATTGGAAAGCCATGTCAGAGAATAATCAGATATTAGTGATCTCATTCAGATGTTTAATCTATGTTTCTAGTCTAAAACGTTACCAATTCTAATCAAAACATGGACATCAAACAAATTTGTTCACTGTGCAAGTATGTCACTTTTCATACTTGATAATAAAAAAATTGGTGTGTAACTGTTCACACGAGTAAATGAAAGTAAATTTAATTTGTTATATTATGGAATAAATAAGACAAAGGAAGTCCATTTGCTAATGTGTTTTGTCAAGCCTACAAGATGTGATGAATGTACTAAAGGATATCATTTCTCTAACCTGTAGGAGGTATCTAGCGTACAATTTGACACCTGTTGCAGGAGTTGCTGCACATGTATCTCGAAATGGTCGTCCTGTTGATGTTCATGCAGCTAGCCCCATCATGTCTCCTTTGCCTTTGTCTGGTAGTGTGAATCTACCTGTTACCATCCTTGGATGCTTCCTTGTTCGAAATAGTTGTGGCCGTTTTCTTTTCAAAAATCAAAATCAGAGATCTATGTCAGAGCCTCATCTTGATACTGGAGATAAATTGATTGAGTCATGGAACAAAGAGTTAATGTCATGTGTCCGTGATTCTTACATAGAAATAGTGGTGGAGATGGAAAGGCTAAGGCGAGAACATTCAAGCTCTTCAATTGAGTCAACTACAGCACGTCAGCTGGCTCTTTCTCTCAAAGCCTATGGTCATCAGTTGTATTCCTTCTGGCCACGATCTAATAAACATGCTTTAGTTAGCCAACATGAAGGTGATATAGCAACAGAAGTGCTCAAGCCGGAGTGGGAGTGCTTGGTTGAACAAGTTATAAGGCCGTTTTATGCTCGTGTTGCTGATCTTCCTCTGTGGCAGCTTTACTCAGGAAATTTGGTCAAGGCTGAAGAGGGTATGTTTCTAACACAACCTGGTAGTGAGGTTGCTGTCAGTTTGCTTCCTGTTACAGTTTGCAGCTTTGTAAAGGTACATTACCCTGTGTTTTCCGTGCCTTGGGAGCTACTGGCTGAAGTCCAGGCAGTAGGGATTCCAGTCCGAGAAGTTAAACCAGCAATGGTTCGTGATCTTCTAAGGAAGTCATCTGCATCTATTGATCTTCGTTCTGTTGATACTTATGTTGATGTACTTGAATATTGTCTCTCAGATATTCAATTCACTGAAGCACTGAACCCCAAAGCGGCTAACGTGGATGGAGAAAACAGTAATTCTGCTTCGATGTCGATGTCTGCTCCAGGTCAGGCGGGCTCAAGTGATGCTTTTGAAATGGTGACAAGCCTAGGGAAGGCTTTGTTTGATTTTGGTAGAGTTGTTGTTGAAGATATTGGTCGAGCTGGTGATTCACTTGGTCAGAGAAATAGTAATAATAGATATACTAATGTTGACCCTAGGTTTCTGTCTGTAGTTAATGAACTTAAAGGATTACCGTGCCCTACTGCAACAAATCAATTAACGCGCTTGGGTATTTCTGAGCTATGGTTGGGCAACAAGGAGCAACAGGCATTGATGTTGCCTGTGTCTGCACGATTTATCCACCCAAAAGTGTTTGACAGATCGAGCTTGGCTGACATATTTCTAAACTCTTCAGTTCAAGCATTTTTAAATTTGAGGAGTTGGTCTCTTCCTTTACTGGCCAGTAATATGAAATATCTTTTTCATAAAGATTGGATAAGTTATATTTCGGAATCAAATGTTGTGCCATGGTTCTCATGGGAAAGCACATCCAGTTCTAGTGATGATAGTGGTCCCTCGCCTGATTGGATACGACTCTTTTGGAAAATATTTAGTGGATCAGCAGATGACCTCTCCCTCTTTTCTGACTGGCCACTGATTCCTGCCTTCCTTGGCAGACCGATTTTATGCCGTGTAAAGGAGAGACACTTAATCTTCTTTGCCCCACCCTCTTTGCAGCCAATATCTAGAAGTGGTACTGATATGCATGAGAGAGACAGTGATATGCCAACAACATCAGTCAGTGACATGCCAACAACATCAGTTAGTGACAGTTCCTTATCTGATTCAACACAGCACTATGTTTCAGGCTTTGACCTAACACAGAGCAAGCATCCTTGGCTGATTTTACTGCTAAACCAGTGCAATATACCTGTTTGTGATGTTGCATACATTGATTGTGCTGAGAGATGCAAGTGTCTGCCTTCACCAGGTGTGTCACTTGGCCAAGCCATTGCTTCCAAGCTTGCTGAAAGCAAACGAGCGGGCTACATTGCTGATATCGCCTCCTTCCCAATGTGTGGCCGTGATGAGCTGTTCACCCTTTTGGCTAATGATTTCTTTTCCAATGGCTCAAGATATCAAGCATATGAACTTGAAGTACTAAGTTCACTTCCTATATATAAGACTGTCACTGGGTCTTACACGCATTTGCAAAGGAACAATTTGTGTATAATCGCTGGAAATTCCTTCCTCAAACCATACGATGAATGTTGCTTTTGCTATTTATCAGATTCAGTTGAATGTCATTTTCTCAAAGCCCTTGGGGTCGCTGTGTTGCATAATCATCAGACTTTAGTAAGGTTTGGGTTGACTGGGTTTGAAAGCCGATCACAATCTGAGCAAGAAGATATACTAATTTATCTATATGGAAATTGGAAAGATTTAGGGGGCGATTCTACTGTGATTGAAGCTCTCAGAGAGGCTAATTTTGTGAGAAACTCTGATGAATTTTCCTCTGAGCTGTCGAAACCGAGGGACTTGTTTGATCCTTCTGATACATTACTAGTGTCAGTCTTTTTTGGGTCTCTCTCTCTCTC
>JAKUCM010004945.1:0-29662 GCA_023374145.1 Lepidium sativum
AGAGAGAGAGATTCAATACCTCATCAATCCATTAACCATACCTAATCCTTGATTCCTCTTCAATCAATTTGACCTTACCTTTTCGCAAAACCCTAATCCTTCCACTTAAATCGCGTAACCCACTTCCACCATGTGACCGCCGCTCCTTCGTCCCCGAAATGATCTCCAAGTCCACGCCATACAAGCCCGGAGAGGAGAATCCGCCTGAGATCGTCTTCGCAATCGCCCTCATCGCGTTAAACTTCTTCTTCCACTAATATGGAGTTATTTGTTGTATGAGTTATTTTTACGTATTGTTAATGTCTTTTGTTTCTAGCTTCACACCTATAAATTGTATAAGCAAAATCACAATATAAAGTGTTAAGACATACCCTTTGCAATATGTTACAATTATTACATGTCATATAAAAGGTCTAATTTATATTCTAAGTTTTGAAGTTTAGTATGTAATGTTAAATATATATATATATATATGAGTTTTCCTACGGTTAAGCAAAGAATTTTACTAACTTATGTTCGGAAACCATTTATCCTTAATACTTTATTAACCAAAGATCATTTGAAATTATTTTTCATAAGATATTTTACTATTTTAATTGGGAAGAGTTGTAAAAATTGAGTTCGTTTAGATAATACTAGGTCAGTTTTGACTATTCGAAATGGGTTACAACAAATGTGTCAGTTGGTGAGTAGGGTGTTAGTTGTAATGGTGGTTGCTAGTCTCACTAGAGAAGGCTCCGATCAATATTTTATGTCAAAGTTGATGGACAGAGAGGAGCCTTTCTGTCTATAAGTTTTGGTTTATTAGTTGTTTTTTACCGAATTGTAGTTAACGGTGAGACGAGTCGTATATTACGCCTTAGTGTATATGGGTTTAAGTTATGGTGTCTCTTTGATAAGGAGATCAGACTTACATTGGTTTTTTTGGTGTTTATATAGGTGGTTATTAATAAGAGTTTTTTTTTATTATGGTTCTTTCCGTAGGTGGAAGCTCGTTTTTTACGGTCCTAGCTGACTTAGTTGGAAAGCAAATTGTAAGAGAAGAGTCAACGGCACTCCAAACTCAATGGTTAGTAGCAGCAACAACTTTGATTGAGAATAGCTATTATGCAGCTTCTGTTTCTGTTTTGAATATTATTAGGAACAAGATGCGGATAAGGCTAGATATGGATTTTTTAAAATTGACAAAATCAACAAGTCGAAAGATCATAAATGTAGGGATATTGTTTAATAGTTGCTGTTAAAAAAATTTAACGCGGTTTTTAATTTGTTGTATACGATTAGATAAGTATATATTAACAAACTCTATATCCCTAAAATATAGGATGCTTATATGCCTTGAAACTAGGCTAAGATCTAGATACATAGTCGGCTCGTGTGGTTATATAAGGGGAAGGCTTCACATTTATTTTCCATTGCTTCCTTCTTTAGTTTTCATAAAATTAAAAGTACTAGATAGAGGAACTACACTAGGGTCTGTGATGTCGCAAACAACTTCTCTTAATAAGGGTTTAATGTCTAAGTCACTGCCACGGGTATTGAAAATCAAGATCCCAAAAATAGACAACTTTGCTTTGCTAGCTAGGAGTTCAAAGGTGCTCATGGGATGTTGTCTTAATCCCATGATGCGAAATGTGGATAGCTTTCTCTTTAGAATGCCACAATTTTGGGGTTTATTGGGGCGTGTGTGAGGTCTTAATTTAGGCAATGGCCATTTTCTGTTTGAGTTTCAATCTGAAACGGACATGGATAATGTCTTATATAACGGCTCTATTAATTTTGATGGGTGGATGGTTTCCTATGCTCCATGGAAATCATTGGCCGATGCAGACCACCCTAATTTTATTAGGTTATGGATTAGGATAACTAGAATACCCTTTGAATATATGGTAGAGGAGGTTATCGTTTGGTAGCTAGTTTTGTGGGATTGGTGATAAGTATTGATGTTGAGAAGGGTCATGTTCTCATTGAAATTTCATGTTCTAAACCGTGGGACATTCTCTTCAATTCTAGAATTTGAAGAAGGGTGTGAGTTGAAGGTCATGTTTGAGTATAGGCAGTTAGAGGTTTTTGTATACTTTGTTTCTGAATGATTCATGAAGTCTCGGTCTGTTATAAGACCAAAACGGAGAATAGAGCCCTGAGAATTAATTCCTCTAAAAACACTAGGCCACATTGAAAGGACTAGGACATATAAAAGGGTAATGGTTGGTCCTAATAAAGGATCTGCATTGTCGGCTGTGACAAAATATGGTAAAGATAAGGCGCCGCGAGTTAAGAGAGGTCGAGGTCTTCATTTGATGCAAACACATAAAGTATTAGCTGAGAAAGTAAGGTTATCACTCTCTAGTTTTTACTGTTTTGGGTGACAATTTTAATGCAATATAATTTTTGTTGCATTTTCAGGATACAGATCCAGAGTTAGTGATGGAAACAAATTCGGCAAAGAAAGTTCGCCGACCTTTGTTTCAAGAGGCAATGTGTCAGGTATTGTACGAGTCAGGCGCGGATTTGGCTGAGACTTCACAACTCAAGGCCGAGCAGAAAATGTCCGCCTCGGCTGAAGTGGAGAAACGACTGATGCTATCATGAGACTAATTTGGGGCAGCAAAGTATTGCTCGCAGATCGAGACAAATGGGTCGCGGATATTGAGGACTTTATAGACTCAGTGACAACGACTGTACTGGCTGAATTGGATTTGGCTGATGATTTACCATAGTAAACATGAGTTGACAGACCCTGGAACAAGTAAACTTACATGCACAAATGGTGGAAAAAGTGCAATCTGCAAAAGTGGTAAAAAACCGGAAGTCCAAAGCGGCTATTGGAAAGATGGTGTCTCGAAACACGACACCACTGAGGGGTATTAGTGCAAAGAAATTGGCGATGGTGGGCACAATGTCGCCTAGGAAGACGCCTAAGACTTTCAAACCCAAAGAACGTAAGGCAAGTAAGCAAGAGAAAGGCTCCATGAAGGATATTTTATGATTTTAAAATTGTTATGTTGGAATTGTCACGGATTAGGCAATAAAATTATAATAAGTTATGTGAGAGACATTTGAAATCATGTAAACCAGATTTTTAATTTTTATCAGAAACAAAAAATAAAGTATCTTTTCTAGAAAAAATACAATCACATTTGGGTTTTAATAATTTGACTACAGTTGAACTAAAGGGGTGCAATGGAGGGTTGGCTTTGTTTTATCATGATAATTATAATGTCACAATTAATTATCAGGATAAAAATTCAATAGACATATCATTAGATATTTTTTGGTCAAAGATCATTTGTTACATATATATATGGCGAACCCACAAAGATAAGACAATCATATGTCTGGGAACGGCTCACAAGGATGGGGATTACCCGATCTGGCCCATGGATAATTAATGGAGATTTTAAAGAGATAACGGGAAATCATAAAAAACAAGGAGGTGTTTCTAGACCTATATCCTCGTTTATGAGTTTCAATCAAATGCTGAGAGATTGTGATTTTTTAGAATTCCCAAAAAAGGGAATATTTGGTCGTGGCGAGGAGTCTGCAATACCGAGATAATACGCTGCATTTTAGATAAAGCTTGCGATAATGGAGAGTGGCATGAATTAGTTCCCAAATCAGAGATACAGTATTTGGATATGGTAGGTTCGGATCATCGGCTTATATTAGTGCATGCAGAAGATCAGACAGTTGTGCGTCCAAAAAAGTGTTTTTACTTAGATAAGCGCTGGTTGGGCAAAACTGGGTTTAAGGAAATAGTGGAACCTAGTTGGGTTAGGGCTGGACATGGACGTGAACAAACCATGAATACGTCATTGACTGAGAAAATTAGATTATGTCGGAAGGAAATTTCTCATTGGCGTTGTGAGAATTTTCAATCAGGGAGACAAGAAATAGTAGATTGGAAGAGGGCTATTGAGGTACTTAATAGGAGCCCCGTGATAGATGTTGTTGCATTGCGAGAAGCGAATGATAAGTTGAAGGCGACTTACGTAGAGGAGGAAGTCTACTGGAAACAAAAAAGTAGGAATATTTGGTTGAAAGAAGGTGACAATAATACAAAATTCTTTCTTCATGCTATTGTTAGGCAGAGAAGAGCACGCAATCAAATAATTGGTTTTAAAAAACAAATGAGATCAGTGGGTTGAAAAAGACTCAGACATTTTACAGGAGGTGTCAACCTATTTTTCAGACCTGTTTACAAGTAATGGTATTGATGAGGTTGACATAGTTGATGTTCATAGTAGGGTCACAGATTTGGTTAATCGGTTATTAAGTAGACCCGCTACTGAAACAGAAGTAAAAACTGCGTTATTCCTAATGGATCCGGAGAAAGTACCAGGACCAGATGGAATGATGGCTTTGTTTTTCCAGCATTCCTGGGAGATAGTTAAGGGCGATTTCTTGAGTGTAGTGAATAATTTTCTACAAACCGGGGTATTTGATAAAAGTTTGAATAAGACCAATACATGCCTAATTCCAAAGGTTCCCCGACCAACAAGAATGGTTGAATTCCGGCCCATTAGTTATGTAATATTGGATATAAATTAATAGCGAAGGTATTGTGCTTAAGGCTCAAAATAATATTGCCTAAAATTGTGTCGGAAACCCAGTCGGCTTTTGTTGCGGGGAGGTTGATTTCCGATAATATTCAGATTGCCCAGGAGATGGTACATGCGTTATGAACAAATAGTTTGGTTAGTAGAAATTTCATGGCCATAAAAACTGACATGAGCAAAGCTTATGATAGAGTGAAGTGGAGCTTTTTAGCGGCGCTTATGACAAAATTAGGTTTTTGTGCTCAATGGATTAAATGTATTATGTGGTGCATTACTACTGTCGAGTACGCGGTATTTCTTAATGGAATCCCTGGTGGACACATTATTCCTCATAGAGGAATACGCCATGGCGATCCCCTATCACCATATTTATTTATACTATGTACTGAAGTTCTAATAGCCAAAATGAAAAAAACAGAACAGAACCGCAATATTACGGGTATAAAAATTGGACGTAACTGCCCGACGATTTCTCATATCCTTATTGCAGATGATACTTTGTTTTTTTATCGGGCTAATCAAGCGGAAGCACAATATATTCGACAAATTCTGAAAGAATATGAGTTACTTTCGGGCCAGAAAATAAATTTTGACAAATCTTCAATACAATTTGGTAAGAAGGTTGATTTGGAAATCAAAGTACAAATCCAGCAAATTTTGGATTTTAAAAGCTGGGTGGAATGGGGATGTATCTAGGCCTACCGGAAAATATAGGCGGATCAAAAGCAAAAGTGTTTTCATTTGTTGTTGAAAAGTTAAAGGCAAGGGTTGCCACTTGGCCCAGCAAACTTTTATCAAAGGCGGGTAAGGAAATTCTAATTAAATATATCCTTACGGCTATACCAACATATATTATGAGTTGTTATCGACTTTCGAAGTCTGTGATTGCAGAAAATTCAGTCGGCAATAGCTCATTCCTGGTGGGTAAATTTGGGTAATAGTGGTGGTATACATTGGAAAAAGTGGGATGAGTTATGTAAACCCAATACAGAAGGGGGCTTGGAATTTTGAATTTTCAAAGATTTTAATTCAGCTCTTTTGGCAAAACAGATCTGGTGTCTTTTGGTATTCCCGGATTCGCTTTTGGCAAGGGTATTAAAAGGGAAATACTATAATTATGAGACTTTAATGGAGGTTCAAGTAAGGTCTTTGGCGTCGTACGAATTGCGTAGTATTATTTCAGGCCGTTCTTTGGTTCTAAAAGGTTTAATTAGGAAAATAGGGGACGATAAGCAGATAAGGTATGGAAAGATTCATGGATTCCAGATGTACATCCACGACCCGCTCCGTGGTCGGACCTGTACTTATTCCCGGATTTGACAGTCGATCAATTTATTGATAGGCGAACTGGTCAATGGAATGAGATTTTAGTTCGTCAATATTTTGACCTGCGGGATGTGAGATTAATATTGGCAACCCGTTTACCGAAAAGTCATCGGGTGGATTATTGGGGTTGGCACTACACAAAATCAGGACATTATACTGTCAAATCAGGCTACCAGTTGGCTAAAAGAGAAGCGGAGGGATATATGTGTCTTTTTGGTTCCTCTTTTAATATGTTATATACGAGGTGTTGGCAATTAAATTGCCCACCAAAAATAAAACGCTTTATTTGGAAAATACTGTCAGGATGTACGACTGTTTTCCAAAACCTAGTCAAACGTGGGTTGGGGCGTGATGCAAGGTGTCAGCGTTGTGGGGCAGAGAATAAAACAATTAATCATGTAATTTTTGATTGTCCACCAACAATTCAAGTTTGGGAATAATCGGTTATCCCATCTAAACTGGGGTTGTTCCCAGGTCAGTCAGTATGGTATAATTTAGATTTTCTATGGTAATAGAATTCCAAATCAGGTTGATTCTGGAATATTCTCATGGATCATTTGGCATATTTGGAAAGCTCGAAAT
The DNA here is from genome assembly GCA_023374145.1 of Lepidium sativum. Lineage (NCBI taxonomy): Eukaryota > Viridiplantae > Streptophyta > Magnoliopsida > Brassicales > Brassicaceae > Lepidium > Lepidium sativum. The sequence continues at coordinate 6,468 of JAKUCM010004945.1, forward strand.
GGATTATGTTTTACACAAGTGGACCTAGATCCTCGAGTGGTTTTGGGATGGGCACAATCTGATTATTTATAATGGACCGTGGCCTGTACGATTACTACGGATATGCGTGGATTATGCATATCCAAGATTGATTCGTCTAAGTCGCCGATGATATTCCCTACCACAACTAATCTCAGTTTCACAGGCTATAAATGCTATGTGGATGCGTCCTGGAAAGATGCTGGCCTTTACACAGGGTTCTGGTGGGTTTGCTTTCCAGATTCAGTGGAAGGAGTATGTTCAGGATCAAGACGAATTCATCAATGTTTATCAGCTCTGCATGCGGAAATGGAGGTCGTGATCTAGGCGATGTAGGCGCTATTGGAGCTTCAGATAAAGGAAGTGGAGATATCATCGGATTATCTTATAGTTCCCGGAGGAGTGGCCGGCGTTCTTACCGTATCAAGCGGAGTTTCGGCGGCTTTCGACTAGGTTTTCTTCCTGTTTGCTCTCAGTTATCCCAAGAGTCTTAAATTATAAAGCAGACGCTCTTGCTAAGTTATGTTGTGTGTTTGATTTATAATTTGGGACGGGTTGTTTTTTGAGTTTGTTTATGTCACTTGTCGTTGTAAAAAAAAACAATTATTTTAAAATATATATTCTAATATAGCTTATAATATATAAATAAAAATCAGAAAATAAAATAAAATATGTGGATAGGATATTAAATAAAATTATTGTAAAGATATAAAAATTGAAAGGATGTTAAATGATGATATGAAGTGGTAAAACAGAAAAAAGTGTTGAATCACATAATCATAATACATACCCTAATGTGCGAAAGGAATAAAAGTCGAAGTTAACTAAGACTTTTGTGTGTCAAGGGGCCATATTTTTGTTGTTTCACGTGTGAAGAAGTCAATTTGACTAATTAGTCTGTATTAATTAACATTTAATCACAAAAACTTAATCCTGTCACTGCCTATTCATTTGCTTCTTCTTTTTTGTTTTTTGTTTTTTGTTTTTATTTTATTTTCATACATGTCGAAGCTACTTGGTTTGTTCGCATTTTTTCTTACATAATTCAAGCTGTTACCCAAAAGATAATAATTACTAAAGTACAACAAGCATAATTAATAATAAATTATTGTCTATTTTTTTTGGGTTAACCTATGATTTATGAACTTATAAAATTTAGACTACATTACTTTATAAAGATTTTTTATTATTTTTATATTATATAGCGTTTCAGATATTTTTATATTACAAAATTAAATACATTTCAATTTTTTTTAGGAGGAGATTCGAATCCAACAATTGGTGTTAAAATAGATTCAAAACAAACAAATAAAAATAATTAGATTTTAATTGATAAAAATTTAAGTTTTAAAATCTGCATGTTATATCCAGGATATGTGGGACAGTGGTAGTGATCACTTTACAAATTTTCATGACACCAAGGTTCGATTACTCTTCGATACAAGAGGAAGAAATATTTTTTTATATAGAATATGAGTTTTGGTTATGGATTGGACATATGGCTAGTGGTAGTAATCATTTTTTTATATAGTGGGTTATACTTCCATAAAATCCTTTCCTTGTTAGTATTTATCATGCAATGTTTTTGACAATAAAGAGGCTCAATATTTTGGCCAACAAGGCTTTGTTGAAGTCATAAACGTCTCTGAATCCGAGGCCACTAGACCTTTTTTATCTTGTGAGCTTTTGTCATGAGACTCAACATGTTTTCTTTGTATCAGATTTACCATTGTCCCACCAAAAGAGAGTGAGCAATGATTGGATATTCTTGGTAAGGGACTTAGGTAGGAGGAAACAGGACATTGCATATGTTGGCATCAATGACAACACACTTTTGAGAAGGATCATTTTACCTGCGGAAGAGAGGAATCTGTGTGACCAACGAAGAGATTTTTGGCGGATTCGGTCAATAATGGAGATGAGGAGATCACAGTTTTTCCATGCCAAAATGCTCAGGAAGACCCATGTACTTTCCTACTCCACCCTAATTATTGATCCCTAAAGTTGTTTTGACCATCATTTTTGATATTGTCGAGGTTTTCCTTGCAAAAGTGATAGAAGATTTATCCTCATTGATCTTCTGTCCTGAAATAGATTCATAGGTTAGTAGGAACTCTTTTAGAGCTTTGCTGTTTGCATGTGATGCCTTGAAAAAGAACATAGTATCATCCTCAAATATGGTTTATCCTAGAACTGTTTGGGGCAATCTTGATGTCTTGCATTGTGCCGATCTCTTGTGCTTTATTGCATAAACCTGAAAATGTCTCACTACACAATATAAAAATATAGGGAGAGAAAGGGTTGCCTTGTTGAATGTCCAGCTGAGGTATTACTTTTCCTTGGACAGATTCATTGATAAATAAGGAGTAGGTCAGAGGTTCAATGCATTCCATAACCCAAGAAACGAATTTGATGTGAAAACCATATCATAATAGCACATTTTTGATAAGGACCCATTCAAGCCTGTCCTAAGCCTTGCTCATACCAGTTTTAACTGGCATGAAACTATTTGTTGTAGCTGATGATCTTTTAAGATAATGGCGAGGTTCATATGTTATTAAAACATTATCATGAATTGTTCTTTTTCACAAATACAAATTGCATCTCAGTTATGGCTTTTGGGGAAGGTGTTTCAGCAGGTGAGCCAGAATTTGTGCGCTGATCTTGTAGTATATACTACAAAGAGCAATTGGCATGTAATTCAGTACTTTCTTAGGACTTTGGATTTTTGGTATCAGCCTAACAAATGTATTATTTACTGTTCTCGGCATGTGGCCGGATTCAAAGAACATAATGATCTATTTTGAAAGGCGTGGTTTGGTGGTAGTCTAGTGGATTTGGAAGAAATTGATTGAGAAGCCATTGGGTTCTCGGGCCTTGTCCGGGTGGATGTCAAAGACTGCCCTCTTGCTTTCAAGTATAAATGGTAACATTGTAAGGTTCTGGATGCCAAAGTCAGTAATCTTTTGTTGTAGGGCATCATGGATGATTGGAGATATGGTTTCCTCAATTGATACTTGAGTTGTGAAGATTTCATGAAAGTAGTCTGATATTATTCTTGCTATTTCAGGTTCTTCAAAGACAGTGTTCCCGCCTGCATCATCAATGGTAGAAAACTTGTTGCACGTTTTCATTTTTCTGGTGGCCGCATGGAAAAAACCGTATTCTTATCCCCAACTTTAAGCCAGTGTTGACGGCTTTGTTGTTTCCAGTAATCCTCTGCAGCTTTGTAATCCTTATTTAACTCCTCATTTAGTTTATAGATTTGATTATCTGTGACATTGCCTTTTCCAGTTGGAGCTTGAGATTACCAATAATTTCTTGATTGGATTTCTGATTAGCTTTGCTCCAAGTTACAATGGCTCCACGACATCTGCCCAGACGCTACATAACATAAAATGTATTGTTTTTGGTTCAGGTTTGTGTCACAAACTCCCTGACGTCTGTGTTACTCTATAGCTATTTGTGTTAAGACATCTGTCGTATCTGATGATTTTCTTAGGTTCCTTTGTAGTGGAATTGAAAAAAGATGCAATGGGACGATGGTCTAATCCCTCAAACCTGAGGTATTGGCTCCTCGCTGAAGGGAATTCTCTGCCCAAAGACTATTCGCCATAGCTCTATTGAGACGACAACACATTGTATGATTGTGTCTCTTGCCTCTCCAATAGAAGAAATTACCACTAGGTCTCAGGTCTTCAAGGTCACATGCTAAGATAAACAATCTGAAATCGACAAAAGAAGCTTCAGCCCGGGTGGACCTCCCTGTTTTTTGTCGTTATTCCTGATTTCATTGAATTCTCCAAAGATAAACCATGCATCCTCTATGTTTTCTGCGTGTTTCCTGAGTTCATTGCACAAATCTTTCCTCTTAGACTGGTCAAGTTCGCCATAAAGAAAAGTAGAATACAAACTCTTTCCTTGGATGATGATTTGGGTATCAATGTAGTTGTTACAAGAAGCAATAATAGTTAAATTTACTTCATTCTTCTATAAAAAAGCTAAACCACCACTGGTGGTAGCGTTTAAATTACTCAATAATCTTGTAATTCTAACATCATGATTTTTTGTTTCAGCTAAGAACAGAACATTGCAGGAGATTTTTTGAAGGATCTCCTCTAGTTGTCGGATTGTCAGGATGCTCCCAAGTCCTTGACAATCCCAGCTAAAGAATGATAAGGAATGGGGGTGGTGGGGATTATGAAAGTTCACCTACACTTTCTCAACACTAATTGTGATCAAACTTTCCGAGTGAATTGAAGGGGCTTTGGACCGAGCTAGTTCCATCATTAGGGGGAAAATCAGTTGTTTGTGGCAGGGAGAGACTTGGATACCAGAGGTGAGACAACGTCTAGGTGTTGGTGGTTTTGTGGCTATGCGTCTCTTTCTTCACAATACCTCCTTCGAGTGGGCTCTGAAGTTTTTTCTTTAAATCAGGTGGTTGCCCGAGTAGTTTCTTTACATGTATTTTCTTCTTCTCCATTGGTGCTTGATCCTGATTTGGCGACATGCCTAATCTCATACTAACAAGGATCTGTTCTTGAGCTGCACTGGCTTCAACTGCAACGAGAGAGGGCTTATATGGGTATTTGTGTCAGACTAAGGAGGCATGAGCCATGCGATGGGCTGCTTCCTGAATGTACCCAAGAGCTTCAACACGCCTTGTACTCTCTTTGTGTTCATCACTCTCTGAGGGGTCTAAAGACGATGTATATTTGATCATTACACTCCTCAATTCCCCTAGAGCTGAATCCAGAGCTTCCTAGGGGTAAGGAAGAGGTGATGGTGTGTTTATATCTTTTCTCTCCAAGGGTTGTTTATTGCCAAGTCTCGAGGGTGATTCCATCTCAATGAGATCAATAAGTTTGTAGTGGTTTGGTGTGAGATAATTCACAAATTGAGTTTGGTTGCAGAGCAGGTTCTCTTTTTGGAGAATCACCATCCAATAGGCAAAGTGGTATGGCTGGTTGTCAAGAACTTTCTTTAGGTCTTGTTCTGAGAAGAATTGGAATTTGACAAGTCTTTTGCCGAGATCTGAACTTATAGGGCGTGAGGAGCAGTTCCATAGGTCAGAGAGAAATGTATGAGGGACCATACTGTTTGGGCTTTATGGTTTGTGAGTCTTGCTATGACTGTTAGGGAATGTGTTTTGACATGTTCAAAAGCTGATACATTAATCCTAGAAGTTGGATTCTTCCAAGGTGGGGATTGGTAAGGTTTTTTCTCTGGACGAGAAGAGGAGTTAATAAGCAGTCATGAAGATGATCTCCTAACAAGAAGAGAGGCTCGTTCATTTTGGGAGGAGGTGCAAAGGCCTTTGCCTTTTTAAGAAGAGGTATAGCGGCGAGACATTTGGAAGTTGAAGTGGTGAAGAAGGAGAAATCTCCAGGGAAGATTCTTAGCAGAATGCACGAGGATTCCAAGAGGTTTCAGCTAGAAACGAGGTTCGGGTAAGAGGTCAAGGGAGAGACCATAGCAGTGGGGAGTTGCTACAATCTTGAAGGGAGGAAGAAAGGCTCAGATCCACCATTTTTCGCCAAAACCAAACTGGTTTCCAGACATAAGGTAGTTTTAAAAATCATAAAATACTAGTTATAATAGAAAACCAGGTAAGTTAAAAGCTAATGCTACCCATTTTAAAAAAAATTAAATTAAAAGCGGATAGAAACCAGAATATAAAGATGAGACGCTAAAAGAAATATTTTGCTGTACCTTGTTACTTCTAAACCTCCAAAAACCAAATTAAAAATTCAAAAAAGTTTAACACATTCCTTTTTGCTATTCTTATTGCATTACCATCAAAATTTGAATATAACGTAATCTATACATGCTGTTTGACAAAAACAAAATAAGAATATAACATAATTGTATTTAGAAAACTTGGAATAAATATATAAAAAGTGATTGGAAATGCGATTGCACTCCAATATTAATCTGTCATTGTCTCTAGCTTGTGGGAGCAGGTCCTTTGGACTGAGTCGGATTCGCATTTATTTTTATTTTTCTGCATTCAAATTAATATTATTTTATTCTGTTTCTATATATTATAATGATCTGTATTGCATAATGCAATGCACATGATCTCGATGGTAAAATAAGGCTGGCTACTGAATTTATCCATTTCCTGTTTATCTCCACAGTTATAATATTGTTTTCTGATTGTTTTCTGTTTATCTCCAGACTATGATTTTTAGATTTTTAGATTTTTAGACTTTTAGACTTTTAGATGAATTTGCTATTTCACCAGTATGTTTTTTGTCCATTCATTTCCCAAAACTGATAGAACGAAGATCATAATGGAAGAGAATAATAAATTTGTATACCTTCATGTCGCATTTGAACATGACATCCAATACGTGAAATAATGAATGAGTATGAGATTTAATTTTATCGACAGAGAGAAAAATTTATCCAATTATCAAAATAGCTATGCTATACATATATTTCACCATATATATTTTTATTTATTTTATAATAAATGATATCTACTCTAACTATATTAATGTATATCGAGTATTTCAACCGCTTTGATACTTTTATCTGATTTCAGTAATCAATTATTAAGATAAGGTTGTGTATATTCGGAGATTTATATTTAACATTTGACGAACTTTTATATATTCGGAGATTTACTGTATGAGAGTTGAAAACTGTTGTTATGAAACCAAAAAAAACTAAAAATTAATCATAATTAACTATTTGTAACTTCAAAGTCTAATAGACTCTTTAAGATAATATTAGGCAAGCTATACAAGTTAACTACTAAAATTGTAAAAGTCTTGTCTCTTAATTTTTTTTTTCAAAGTTTTTTTCGTTCATTTACCAAAATCATTACTGCATGTCAAAAAACAATTGACATAGTTGGCTTATCTCTGATATAGATATGCATGAGATAGTGAGTTCAAATATCACCTTATTATATTTGGAGAACTTAGACTATAAATCATCTCTTTTTAATTCAATTATTACATTAAAAAAAATCTTTACTATATATAGTTAATTAAAAAAAAAGTGTGTATATATTTATATAAATATTATTTGTAAGGAGACGAAAAATGATGAATTGTGTATGTACAAAGTAGCCTATATTTTACAGCCACATTTTCGAGGAAAATAAAAATAAAAATGAAGCCACTTTGTGGACACTTTAGGTATATATAAATCAAGTGCCTTCTAGGGTATAAATTAATAACAAGCCTAAAAAAAAATTCTATAAAAAAGGGCACAAAGGGCATTTTAAAGTTTAGAAAGCAAAACAACTCTTATCTTTAGTCTTCTTCACTTCGTTTTCATAAAGAGTCTTTTGTAAGACCAAAGAGCCACTTCAATTTCACTAGGGTTTCAATATTTTGATGAGATGAAGAAGAGACAAATGGTAATAAAGCAGCAACAACAGAGAACACGAAACTCAAACACATCTTCTTCTTCTTGGACTACTTCTTCTTCATCTTCTTCAGAGATTAGTAACGTCCGTTATGTTGAGTGTCAGAAGAATCACGCAGCTAATATCGGTGGTTACGCCGTCGATGGTTGCCGTGAGTTTATGGCGGCCGGAGTTGAAGGAAGTGTTGATGCTTTAAGATGTGCTGCTTGTGGTTGTCACCGCAATTTTCACCGGAAACAAGTTGATACCGAGGTTGTTTGTGAGTATTCTCCACCTAATTAACACTTATTTGTATTTCATTTGGTTTGGATTCGATCTCGATTGATTTTTAAAAAGATATATGAACTTATTAGAAGATCTTTGTATATGAATATTATTCATATGTGAATATCAACAGCTCACATACTACTTCCCATCTATATGTATTTATAAAATATCTTGTTGTTTTGACATATTGTACATTTTTCTTTGTGATGTGAATTATAATTTTTTCATACAAGTTCAGATTTTAGAGATTTTCAATAAGTCTGGTTCACTAAATTACATTTGTGATGCTATGCTTATAGGATCCAAACTAGATTTCTTTTGTCTAATCAAAACTTGAGATGTTTATTTTGGAGAATGATATGGGATTCTTTCTTTAATATCACAAGTGAATGTTAGGATGACCGTTCACAAACAAAAATAACTGATCAGTAGTATATTACAAGATTTTTATATTGAAATTCTTAGAGAGGATTATAATTGTATTGGAGGCCTCTTTGGTTTTAAAAAATTAAAACATCAGTAATCCAATACAAGTTCCAATACATGTATGTGTAATAGCCCTCTTTCTTTCAAACTTTTGATTATTGAAGTTTTCATAGTTTTTCACTATACAAAATCGGTAAAACGCATGATCATGTATAAGACTTAAGATTTAAACTATGAATCGGATCATTAGTTGAAAAATGTATAAATTTTTTGATATCAAAACTCAAATGTCTACAGAATAGTTAATCTATTTTTTCCATTTCATTATATTTCAAGAAATTATGTTAGTAAACCTCATAACCATTGGTGTTTCATTTTTCTGTTCACAGCAAATAGTATAAAATTCTAGAACCAGATTATATGCAATATACCAACAATAGGATACTGTTTCAGTTGGAATGAATTTGAGGATATTGATAGTACATATTGAATCTAATTCCAATTGTTTGGCTTCTTGAATCTAATTCCATATTATATGACATATATAACGTGCGTATGAAAGCATGAGATTTCTTTGTTTAATAATGTAAGCAACTTCTTTTAAATCACAAAACGGCCCACAAATCGAATCATGTTTTCTTTTATAAGGTTAATGGTTTTTTGTTAACTTAGTTTTTAATATATAGAATATCAAAAGAAGAGGCAGAAGCAACTACAGGTATTAAATAAGTGTAAATCTATGGTCATGGGAAAAGATTTGGTTTTGTAATAAAAAAATTGTATGTATTGGCTGCTTTTGCCATCTTCTAAGTGGCCACTTCGAATTTGTTGGAAAAGACCACTGTTTTATTTAATTACTATTGTTGTTTCGAAACCAAAAAAAGCTTTACACAATTGTTCCCAACTTTGAACTAGAGTATATTGTGATTTTCTATAAATCCATGAATTACAATCATTTTAAATATGTATTGGCATATGTGACACACACAATTATTTCTTCCAGTAACTAGATCAATAAGATTCTATTAGAAGTTTTTGGTCACATAATTTAGTGCTACTTTTACTATTTTTTCTATCTGATTTCAGTTCTAAAAATTATATTTGCCCCACATAAATTACTAAGATTTAAGGAAAAATTAACTATATATCAAAACTTATTAATCATATTCTAGACAAAACAATTCATATCAATACCTTAAATTCTAAACACACTCACATAAAACTCCATGACTATCTATAATCGAACTCAATACAAAAAACTGCAGAAATAACATTTAACTATTTAGCCATATACATTTTTTCTGCCAACAAATATTAATTTAAATACGAAATGAAAAATTTATGTATTTGTGGATATCTCTTATATATATTAGTAAATATATGGCTAGGAATCAAATAACATGATAGAACGAAATGCATAAACTAAATAAAAGCAGACCTAATTTAGCTGTGATATGTCTTGATCAAAAACAACATTCCCACAAAGTTTCATGATCGATAAACAGTTAAACACATGCCATAGAAAACCAAATCAATTTCTTGTTTGCGTCTTCACACAGAATTTCCAATCATATTCAATGTCAAGTAAACAGTAAGGTATCTATACAATGGAACTTTTTTGTTAACCAAAAGACAGAAGTCCAAACTAATTTTTTGAAAGTCGAACGTGATTTGGATTTAAGTATTTAATGGTCAAACAAAAATAGTTAGCAATTTTATATTAAAAAGAATTGAATTATGGCCTAAATCAGTAAGACGAGTTTTTTTCAAATAGAAATTATTAGACCACTACTACTTATTTACTTATTTATACTGGCACGGAAGGTTATAAAACTAAAATAGAGAAATTAAACACTATAAATTAAAGCTTTGCTAAGCGTATAAAACTAAAACTCGGACCATCTTTTCAATTAGGTGGCATGTAATTGTCATGAGATGAGAGAGCTTGAAGTTGAAATCGGTGAAGGCCCATTATTGGCAAATCAATCGACATTCAAAAGCAATGATGATATTTTTTTAAAAAAACAAGTCAAATTGGTTTTATATGGGTGAACAAATATGCAATTTTTGTTGTTGTCGATTGGTTATTTTGTTTATGTGCAGGGTTTATAAGACCCACTCACTAATTAGTATCATTGTTATCAAGGAATTATTTTTATTTGTTTGTTCTTTCTTCTATTAATTGTCCGGTTTGGAAAGCCACTCAAAGTCCCGATGGTATATGACATTTCTTTGTTTAATTTTCTTATTAATAATCACTAATTTCGAGTCTATAGTTGAATGACACTAAGAAAGAGAAGAAACCCTTTAATATATATATAGTAAATAACTAAATGTTAATCCAAATCTATTACTGGAATTCTTCCGATCTCTAAATTCTATCACACGTGAAAAGAAATCTTCTATACTTAAGAAATTCTAGTGAAAATACAACAAATATAGACATTGAACGATTTTATTTTTTATAAAATTCGTTAATATTTGATCAATTGTTAAGTTGACATCTGTCGTCTTTTTGTGCAGAATTTAATTTTAGGTTGTCATGTATCTTTGTATAATAATATTTAGAATTTAAGAGGTGAGTTTGAAATCTGAATCAAGTTTTATTGATTTAGTTTTGGATAAAAAAACCGTGACTCGAAGATATAGAGAAGTGAGATATATAGTGGAATAAGAAGAAAATGATTGTTATATATCTATATAAGAAAATATAACGTTGTGTAGCAAAAATGAAGAAAAGAGGTGGACCAAGACAGCGAAAAGAAACCTTTGGCTTATCTAACAATGGAGGAGATGGGGTTAGAGAAAATGATTGAAAGTGAAGATGAAAGAGTTCCTTTGCTTTTGATACATGGGATCGATGGGATTTTCCTAAGGCCCGCTCGTAAACCTCACATGCTTCTGTCCTTTTAATCCTCCATTCATTCATTCACCATTTTTGTTTTTTTCTTTCTTATGACTATTCTTCTCTTGACAAATTATCAAAGCATGCGCAGTGTATACACTATTGCACATACCCAAGAGATTGAAGAGACAAGAGAGAAGATGAGAGATATGCAATGCAATGAAATGCAATATCTTATCCATGTTTTGTCGTATTTTTACTATATCATCATGTAAAACAAAATGTTACACAAAACTTATGAAAGTATGTGCCTTTGGTCAACTATGTACACTATATATGTATTATACTAAACGGAAATTTGGAACCAACAATTTACGCTTTGTTCTAAACCACTTTTACCACTAAACTATTGTCATATAACAATTAAAATATTTAAACTTGTTAATGAGTTTTATTATTATGGTTTGTGACTACCGAAAACATGGCTTAAGTTCAGCTCACAAGACTTAACCTACAACGAACACCAACGTGCCTCTCACGTGGACTCTAAACTTTGATAACATTCATTGTGAACTCTCGGTAGAGATAATGAAGAGGCAGGCCCATTAGTTAAATTGGCCTTCAGACATTAGGCCCCGTCTAGTCAATATGCCTTTAAGATCCTAAGAGCATGAGCAATGGAGGGTTCTTATAAGAAAAAAAAAAATTTAAAAAGCAGAACCTGACGAACCCGTATTGGCTCCGCTTTTTTTTTTTTTTTTTTTAAGAACCCCTTAAGGGGTTCTCCATTGCACATGATTTAAGATCATTTCCAACCATTAGAACCTCATTAAGAGTTTTAAACATTTTTTTTTAATGAAAACAATGATTTAAAAACTCTTGTTTTGGTTTTAATATTTGGAGGATCCCTATGGTAGAACACCATTAGGGGTTCTTAAAAAAAATTGATTAGTATTGATTAAGATTTTCAATTTCCACACATTTTTAAAATTGATTAGTATTATTGATCAAGATATAACATGTAATTGATGTTCAAGTGTTTCTTTCTCTTCCACCATTTGTGTCAAACATTTGTTGATCTCCTCCTCTCTTCTCTTCAACCCAGCTTGCAAACTCAGTAGCTCCACTGCTTCACATTCTCTGGTTTTTGCTAGATAGGAATCTCAACTTACCAACTCCGGTTTCACTTGATGTTCTCATGATTCCAAGTCTTTTAACAGACCCAAGGAACATCCAGAGATTTAGACACAAACACAAAAAAGGATCATTTAGTTAGAAATCTGATGTGCTACATAACAAATGCAGATAATCAATGTGAATATCTAAAGGGTAATTACGTACTGCCAAGTAACATAACCTACAAGCATCCAATCTCCATCTTTATCTTGATAAGTGATGAAGATACACTCCGATGAGCCATCAAGCAATTCCACAACACATGTTTCTTTGATGGCCTTGCATCGTTGTGTGTCTGATCCAAAAAAAACGATCAATCAATACAATCCACTTCGGAAGTAAACATAAATTGGAATCACAAAATTGAGTCACATGGATGGAATTATTGGGGTAAATAAACAAAGCCTCGAAAGTGGAGGAGATACATTACATACATTACTAGGATAAACCAAAGTGTTTATCACCTCAGTTATGTTTACCTTAAACCAGGATTACTGTCCAGACCCGTTGTTTGTTACAATAAACCTATAAGAATGAGGAGAAGATCTTCAACGATACAACAAATGAGTATGCTTGTATAGTCTTTAGGACAATGAGACTTAGGCCAGTACAGTGAAGACAAGGATTGCTATAAATACTACCAGGAGCACAACAATATACTTTGAAGGAGAATTGTTATGTCAAGGAAGATTTTAACTCCAAATTTTTAAACAAAAGAAACAGAATGCAGAACATGGAAAGTGAAGGATACAATCCAAACATGAAAGAAGTGACACCAACAAATGACAGATGAAGTAGATTTAATGAGTTTTACCACCAATTCCAAATTTGTTGGCGAAGGAAACAAAGCTAATAACAAGAAACCGAACATAAAGCGTAATCAGATTAATTCGCAATTCCATCTTATCAAAGGGGAAGAAGAAAAAGACATTTACAGTGCTGCCAAACTAAGATGAATAAATCAATTAAACACACAAGTTCGATAAGAATACAAAATCAGATAAAGAAGAGGAAGAAGAAGTCACTCTTAGAGGCAGGGGAAGGAGAAACATAAGGATTGAACTCCGGAGCCATGGTGGTTGCAGCAGCACCAGTTGGGATTTGCTGGGGAGGATTGACGTCGGTAGGATCAAGCTTAGGGTAAGGAGCGTAGTCGGAGGAGTCAGGAGCTGCCTTCGAATTAGGCTCCGAGGCGGAGGCAGGCGTGGCGCTCCGAAGAAAACGAGAAGAAAGAAGATGACGTGTTGTTTCATATTTTTTCTGTAAAAACACTTAGGACACGTCACCGGTTCTTAATGGTTCCTACAACTCTACGTTAAGAACTGGTTCTTCCAAAATTAGACCTATTTTGATTTATTTAATTCTAATTAATTGCTAAAAACTCCGATAAAAAACTTCATTGGAACTGCTCTAAAAACCATGTTGTGTGTTTGTCTCGGTCTATTAGATTCGATATTGGGAGAAATTTTTTCCTCAATATTCACAAGTCTACTACATCGTAAAACTAAAACAATTTAGATGATATGACAATGATTGTAGCAATCTATGTTATGTTACAAGTCGTGTCTTACCTATTAGTTAAAATCGTTTAAATTTGTTTGTTGCCACATTATTGCTAATTTTCTAATCATGTTAAAATGATTGTTTTTTACTAATTTAGCTATTGAATTTTATCTCTTCGTCATTTTCTATCCAAATTTGATTTTAAGACATTATATAAGAGTTTGGAATTTGATGCTGAAATGATGGAATAGAGCCTTTAAATCTAATGGTTTAACAAAAATAAAAATACAAGACTAAAGAGTTTTAAGTTATAGTATTAAGTCATACTCTTCTTGTTTAGTTATCACTAAAAATATTTAATTGTTGTTTTTTTGTCAAAATATTTATTTGTTTTTAGCTTTCACTAAATTCTATTCTAGGAAGACCATATCAAGTCCGAGTCTACTACATGTACCAGTGATGTCTGCTTATATTTAATGATGAATAAATGATTGGTCAATTTTGTAGGTAATACAGTATGATTTTACATTTAATAAATTACAAGAGATTTGATCTATAACTACGACTATAATCAACCCGAATCTAATTATAACTAATGCACGTAGTCTTTAAAGACTTAACGAAGATGGAATAACACCTTTAGCTTTCGCTAAATAACACCGATCATATTTCGAAAAATAGTACATAAGAACGTAATTACGACTTGACGTATTTCTTTAGTCATTAGTTTCTTACAATCCAATGAGAAAAAAGAAAAGAAAAACATATTTCATAATCTAATTTTTTTTATTAAAGGATGAATTTTAATAGATTTTAATGGATTTTGAAATCTTTACAAAATCATGTGTTATTTAGTCAATGATTTCAAAATTTATATTCAAATCATGTGTTATTAAACATTGATTTCGAAATTCATATCCAAACAATGTGTAATTCAAGCATTGAAATATAGTCTATTTGATTTTCAAATTTATTTTATTTAATTTTAAAATCTAATTTTTTTTTATAAATTTAAATCGTTATAAACTTTTAAGTTTACTAAAGTCCATCTTCCAAGTAAATCTGTAATGGTAATAGAGAATCTATGTATCAAATATATTTAGTTATAAAAGAAATAATTCTTCACAAATCATATCAAATAAATTAAGCATGGATTCAGTTTGACAGGTGATATCATCACTATGTCAACACTAATAAAATTGGTAGATTACAAATTTCAATATGATTTTTTTATTATTATTTAACAAAACCATTGGAAGTAGATTTCGCCATATATTCAAAGCTGCTAAAAATGGTGAATATATTAGGAGAGTGGTCAGTGTTTGCTATTTATAAAAAGATCTTTTTCATTTCTCAAAAGAGTTCTAGACGCATTCTCTCTATCTTTTATCTCATGCATTTTAAATTACAAACCGATTTATTATCTCGAGGCTAAATTCTGTTCATCCATTTTATGTATCAAGTTTTAAAAAGAAAATCAATATAAGCATGTTGAAAATAAAATAAAAACAAAGCTTACTTTTTTGTAGTATTTCAACTATAATATAGTAGTATATCATAATTCACAGTTTTATTTTTATGGACTTGAGAACAAGCAAACCACAAAATAAAATAAAATCTAACTAAAAATCATAGAAAAAATGAAAAAGTTATAAGATACGAAGTGATGAATTAAAATCTCATCTTACTATATTTGGAGAACTTTGGCTATGAATCAAATTTTGTTGTTGATGTAAAGATTATTTGTTGACAGAAAAAAGTGAAAAAGTAAACCTATAGAGTATTTTTTGTATAATTTTTTTATTATAAAAGGAACCTATAGAGTGTTTTTTGGTGCTAACTAGGAACCTATAACGTTGCTCCACGGTTTATCTTCTTAGAACCTTAGCAAACCTGAAAAACATATATGTTGTTGGATATAAGAGACCAAGATTATGTCTTCTTCAGGAGTCCATGGTCCTTTCTTCACCAAAAAGATATTGATAATAAGTTCGTCTGCGTGGCTGCTCAAGAAAAAAAAAGGCGTTGATTGAAGGCAAGGGAAAGAGTCAATGGAGACAGCAAAAAGCATTAACTCATATAGCTTTGCTTATTAAAAAAGTCTGTTCTTCTTTTGTCTCTTTCTTCACTTACGTGGTAATTCTAATTAAAGGGTTGGCATTACAAATAAGATCTGAGTGTTTAGCATTTACCGATTATATTGGTAAGATTTTATATGCTTAGTCTTGATAAATGAGAATCAGTCCTTCTCTTACTATAATGTCGGTCCTCTCTTCTTTCTTAGACAAACTCAGTTCACAGATTGTTTTGAACACTCTTATATTACTCCTAAAGAAGACGAGCCAACACAAGGACACATTGAGCACAGTAGTATATATGATATGGTTTCCAAAACCATTGAATATCATATATTTCTACGGGTATAAATGTTAATATAAATCCTGAAAAGATTTAGACTACTTTTCCGATTTTAGATGGTTTTGTTTCACACATTACATTGATGGAGGTTGAATGGAGCTAGAAGAATCAGATAAAGTTTACAATCATTGTATTCTGAAATTAAAGTTATGGTGTGGATGTTGTTATGTCTAATTTCGCTGAACATAAAAGAATTGGTACTTGTGTAAGATAGTTCAAAAGTGTTGAAGATGACAACAAATCCAGATAAGTGGCTATCGTTCAGATTTTATCAAGAAAATTTTACAAGATGCAAAATACTTTTAAGTAATTCTGAATATACCTTTATTCTTCGTTCTTTAAATATCAAAACTAATTTTTTGCATGGAGTATTAGGGAACTTAATTTCTTGAACCTATCATTTGTATACTTTTTGCTTTCTTCACCATTTTATTTGGGAGAGAGAATAAGTATAACGTAGATCCTGACGAACTAATTGATATATCTTGGCTCATGGCTTTTCGAAAATATACGAAAATAATAATCACAAAGATCAATAATCAGTCGTCTTTCTCTAGGTCGTCATTCTTTTACTATATTAAGAAATAATCCGACTAAATTAGCCAAATATATAGCATTACTTCTTTAGTAATTTGGCCATGCATGATTGGCCTATAATGCTATGTACTTATATATATATATATATATATCAATTATATAAAAAGGAAAGCTGTATTTGGCTAATTTTATAATGTTATGTACTTCTATACTCCTAATAAATTAGCCAAACATAATGTTAAGAAACAATATCGCATCTATTGACAGATATTGTTTTCATTTTATAATCTAATTCATTCCAAGCCAAAACAAAATCGAATTCACTTTTTTGGTGTTTGTCTAAAGATTGGGTTTTATAACGTCCACGTTTACCTTTTTTCTCTTTTTAAGAAAAAGTCTAATCTACATTAATTATATATTTGATTAAATCTAACCATGCACGTTTCTTGTAACTTTTTTAAATATGTCATATTTTTCTTGTAGTAGATTTTTATGTTAATTAAATAATTTATTATAATAGTAAGGAAAACGAATGACGAATAATCTATAGATGAATAAATTTTTAGAAATTTTGTAACACTAACATAAAATAAAATTTTGAGGTGGTTGAAATGTATGGGAAGATAACCATTTCTAAGACTTCTCAACTGTTTAATGTTATGACTACTTTTAAAATGTTCATCTTGAAAACTGCAATGAAAGGTAATGAAGATGAAGAAAAGTTGCCGTTTTTATTGATTAACTTTCTCTCTTATATTCTACAAGGGCAACCATTGTGCTTTTATATAGATGAGAGATACAAAACCCTAATTGTCTAAAGGTTGGAGAGGAGAGAACGTGTTGTGTAGCGTGATGCTTGCAGTGCTCGTACATTCCTCTGTTGTGCATTGCTTTGTCTTATGTGTTGCTCTGCTTTTTGCAGGTGGAGCTGAAGAAGGTAAGGTGGGCTTGGGCCTTTCGTGGGCTTGATCTCTTATATCCCCCCTCAAACTTGGAGTGGGTGGAACGTGAACTCCAAGTTTGAAGCGCAGAGAATCGAAGGCAGCGGAAGGTAACGACTTTGTGAAGATGTCAGCAATTTGGTGATGAGCGGAAATGTGTTTAACCACGAGGGAACCAAGAGCTACTCGTTCACGAACAAAGTGATGGTCAAGCTCAAAATGTTTGGTGTGGTGATGAAACGCAGGATTTGCAGTGAGGTAAACAGAGGAGAGGTTGTCACAGTATAGCTCAGGAGTGGTGAGAAGAGGCACACCTACTTCACGCAGAAGTTGACTAAGCCAAGATATTTCTGCAGCAGTTTCGGAGAGTGTTCTGTATTCGGCTTCAGTGGAGCTTCGAGAGACAGTCGGCTGTTTCTTAGAAGACCAGGAGATAAGGTTTGAGCCAAGAAACGTACAATATCCTCCAGTGGAGCGACGAGTGAGCTTGCATCCTGCCCAATCAACGCCATTTGTACCCGTTAAGGTTTTATTGGCTCTGATACCATGAAAACTGCAATGAAAGGTAATGAAGATGAAGAAAAGTTGCCGTTTTTATTGATTAACTTTCTCTCTTATATTCTACAAGGGAAACCATTGTGCTTTTATATAGATGAGAGATACAAAACCCTAATTGTCTAAAGGTTGGAGAGGAGAGAACGTGTTGTGTAGCGTGATGCTTGCAGTGCTCGTACATTCCTCTGTTGTGCATTGCTTTGTCTTATGTGTTGCTCTGCTTTTTGCAGGTGGAGCTGAAGAAGGTAAGGTGGGGCTTGGGCCTTTCGTGGGCTTGATCTCTTATACATCTCAATCAAATAAACATTACCCAAATATCTGCTCTGAATTCTAAATAAAGAGAAAAGAGAAGCTTCTTTTGACACCACAAGTTCCATACATAGACCTTCTACATTATCTGAAAACAAATTAAACCCCTAGTTTAAAAAAAAATACTTAAGAGTCTTTTCAGGATTCATCCACAATATTTGTTGAAAATTACTCCAAGCCTTTACTTTTTATTTGAGTGGTTCAAAGTATGATTTTCATATCGTCTGCTTCATCATATAAAGTCGTTTTCGTCGCGATAACAATATCGTACGTTTAAATACGTTTCACCTTTTTAACATGTACACATCGATCATTTGCTTCATGATGAAAGAAATTGTACGTTTCAGATGATGATGTCAGCCATACAACCTAGAAACGATTTGTATCATCCTTAAGTACGTTAACTAGGTTAACATCGATTAAACTCCAATCAATTTTTAAGAAAACTTTGAAGAACACATCTGATTAAGTTATCTAACTAGCAGTATTATTACGCCTAATCAATGAGCATGCTTTGTGAAAACGATAAGAGTAATTAAGTAATGACTACAACCAGTCGCGGAGTCAGGATTTTGATCTATGGATGTCAAAATATTTTTTTCTCGGTCAAAAAAGTAAATAAATTTAACCTTAAAAAAATAAATGTCAATACAAATAACTATATAAAAGACATATCCTACGCCCACTCAGATTTTGGAAATTGTGTATCACCATTTCATTTGTCACACTTTCAAGTACCTGTTTTTTCAATAAAACAAACTAGAAAATCACTAAAAAATGTATCACCAATACGATTACACAAATAAGTCTTCACAATATTCATTGCAGAAAAACATCTTTCAACGGTTGCTGTCGAAACTGGGTAGAATTAGAACTAGCTTTAAAAGTCGATAAACCAAAGGATGAGATGTATGCTTTTTTTGTCTCCACCATAACACGAGCAAGATCACCAAGACTTTTGAGACTAGCAAACCTTTTGTCTTATTTCACATTATCAAGATAGATATCAAGATGTTGATCAAGAGATTTGCATTCTACATAACTAAAGTCATCAGGATAAAACTGAGTTAATCTCATCAACTTTGACTTATCAAACTGTTGGAAAGAATCTGCCGGATTTAAGGCTGCCATACAAACAAGTAGTTCTGAATTTACCTCATTAAAACGATCATTAAACTCTTGAAGTTGCATATCTAAGACAGTGTAAAAACAGTCCACCTTGTAATGATGCAAGTTGGTTATGTTGGTCTTTTTCCTTGGTCTTCTCGAATCAACAAATTCTTCATCCATATTAAGAATTTCAGTCTTGTTTTTCTCACTGAAAGACAAAAATTTAGCATGAAAATCATCCCATCCATCATTTCTAAGCTTATGCAACTGTCTCTTAGTAGATTCCACCAATGAAATAGCATTCATGATATCTTGGTCTCGTCTTTGTAAAACTTTTGATAAGTTGTCAGTGAGTCCCAGAATAATCATCATTAATTGTAGATGTTTGTGCCTTCATCCCAGATATATTCAAGAACTTCAATGATTGATGAAAACAACTCATCAAGTCGCAATAAGGTCTTGTAATGTGAGATTGGGGGGAGATTTTCTTTTCAAATCAGTGTTGATTGGGGGAGATTTTCTTTTCAAAAATCGTTTCATCTTATTCAATTACCTACACATAAAAAATTGTTAATAGATATGTATAACTTATAAGTTATAACAATAACTGATCCTAAACAAAACAATAGTTTAAGACACATTGACATTTTAATTAATTTAATATGTTTCAATAGAATCATCAATTGCTTATATTTTTAAAAAACTTTTCTTCGTTCTTACGGCTATACACATGACTCCACTTTCACCTTATACTGAAAGTAACAATTATCATAACTCTTTTGTTTTCTTGCAACTCTGATTTAATCAATCATGGAATACTATCAATTGAATAAATCATCAATTAACAAATACAGAAAACTAGAAATAGTATTAAAATAAATTATACCTTTGTAATACTCTTTTTGTTTCTTTGAACTCTTCAATAATTGAACCAATTCTTAGCTTTGACAAAGTTGTGCAATTTAATAAAGTCAAATTTAAGTTCTAAATTTGTTGATTGATCGCCAGCAAAAATAGGAAAAAGAAGAAGTTCGACAACTAATAATTTTTTTTTTAACAATTGATCAATTAGGTTAAATAAATTTATATGAACCTAATTTATATTTTATATTGGGCTAAATAGTTTTATTAGATTAGAGTCAAATTTATATGAATAGGAGTGTCAAAAAAATATTTTAGGAAATGGTTAATGATTAAAAAATTAATATATATAAACAATTTATTACAAAATCATGGGTGTCACATGACACCCCTCTTTTTTAAATACCTCCGCCCGTGACTACAACTACAAGACCGAATCAGATTTTAAAACAACCAGAACTGAGTGAACATGAGCGTACATGTTGAAAAATTTGCAGTGGATTAGGAAATATATACCAATCAACACTTTATTAGTTCGAAACGATATTTTCAAACGGTCGTTTGGACTTATTTAAATCGTTTAAAATTATCATTTGCAAATAGAGTTATTTACGGTTTTTTAGAAAACGACCATGATTTGTATTTTATTTTTATATTTTATATATAATTGTAAATTTTAAAAGAATATATATATATATAAATTCAAGAAGTATATTCATTTGTTTACGTTTAGAAAATAATCATTTACTAATATAAAAATATTACTTTAAATATATTATACAATTTATATATTTTGATATAAAAATATTATTCCAAAAATGTTGAACTATATGTTATTGCTCATATTTTAGAAAAACAATATTAAATTAATTTCATGTACTATCTTTTATCTCAATATACTATTCAACCGCTGAAATACTATGAATTAACATTAATTTTTAATGATATTCGTTTGAAAATATTTTTGCTTACTACTATCTTTAAACCGTCTTTTTCAAAATCGTTTTCAAGTGTCTTTTGTTTTTACTGTTCATTTTTTTCAAAGGGATCGTTTCAAACAGTATTACTAATAGTATCCAATATATTGTGCTCCAATCTAGATTAAACTTGCGATCAATGAAGTGAAAAGGATGAATTATGGTATAATTCGAGTTTTTCTAGTCCACAAACATCTTAACAAAAAACCATGGATTTATATGACTTAGGTTTAAGATTATGTTAGTATAAGAAAAAGTCACGTAATATTCAAATTAAACCTGAAAATTAACGGTATAGTACCGTGTTTAGATCATATGAGATCGAGGGAAAATTATAAAATGTGGTATTTATTAGAGAATATCTAGAACTTTATGTAACTTCAATTTTTTTCTTATATTTTCTATTAATAAAAAGAAATCTGTTTATAGAGATTTCAAAATTATTTTATGTGAAGTTCTGAAAAAACTGAAAATAAAAAAAGAAAAATAACGTACTGAGAATAAGTTGGACTAATGATCTTGTACCACCAAAAAATTTGGCAGTTGAGGGATCCATCCCAAATATTATTTCTAGAATGAGATCTAAACCCATTATACTACACTAACAAAAAAGAAAAAAGATAATGTAAGTCTATACAAATATACTTATAAAAGATAAATTATATTTGCCTAAGAGGATAAGAAAATTGTGGCCTTGGAATTTATGTAGTGTGGTGTTTGGTAAATACCCATTTTAGCATGGCTATGTTAGCACAATATATGAATTGAAGTACGTCTATGCTCAGATTTTCGATCCTTATCCTTTGTTAGATCAAAGATCAGCCATAAGTAATACCAAATTAGTGACACAAAACATTTTCTCTTACCAAAGTTTGAAATATAAGACAACAAAACCAATACCTATAGTTCGATTTAGACCACTGACTCATGGTGAATAATCTTTTATTTGCTATAGGAAGTAGGGATATGTTGGTTATTTAATCATTTAGTTGGTGATAAAAAAACAGTGACATATTTTTGGGCTCTTACCTATTAAAATTATTCACACCAAAATGTATCAGCGGTTAGATGGAGTTTGTAAAAGGCCTAAAGTAACTTAAATAAACAATAACGATTTGACATGTAGTAGGTTTGATGTCCATAACATGTCTAACAAAACTTTGTACAAAATATTTGAAAATACATATATAATTTACAATGAATTACAAATTGTCTATAAAATTCACAGCACAATATGGATCGGGGTTTATTAACTAATGATTTATACAAAGGTTTACACCATGCTATAATCCAAATTTAAACTAAATATTTTTATGTATGTGTATATATAAGTTATAGATTACAAAGAATGATCTAATCTTAATTTTATAGAGCTTTATAAATTACAATAATCACTGCAAGATCATTCATGTTCCTAAATGGTATAAACCATAAAACATTCGTTTTGAATGGTTATTTTTAACGGTGTCCTAGTTAATTCCTCTATTTTTGTCGAGGTCGAAAATAATTATGAGATTCTCGACGATTTGTCACGGAAATCATCCGTCTGGAAATTTAGTATGCTCGAGATCCAGACTATTTTCAATGGAAACAAATTAAAAAAAGTACAAACTATAAACATCATCCATTTTATATAAAACACATTACATATAATTCATTATTTAGATTATAGTACATCATATTTAATAACAGTCTGGTCAATAAATAGGCCAAAACGATATAATTGTTTCCTCAATGTCCTGTTCGGAATCAACATTACAAATTGACGTATAATTATTTATCCAAATCAAACGGTTTACGTTATTCTCCTACCTTTTTTTTATCTCACTTACACTTCCTCAAAATTTTCACTTTTCACTTTATTACCC
>JAKUCM010004946.1:0-10305 GCA_023374145.1 Lepidium sativum
GAAACAGACAGTAAATGTCAATCCTTTATTTGAGAAAATAAGAAGTCTTTTATAAGTAATGAACACTAACATTGTTCCTGCAATCCTTGTACTGATATGTGTATTCTCTTCTTCATCCAGTTTAGCAAGACCAAAATCAGATATTTTAGCATTTAGAGACTGATCAAGAAGCACATTTGTGGCTTTTATGTCTCTGTGAACAATCTTCAACCTCGATTCCTCATGTAAGTAAGCCAATCCTTTCGCAATCCCTAAGCATATCTTGTTCCTCGTTGGCCAATCCAAGTGAAGTTTCTGTTTCTCTGAACCTGTTAAGAACATAACCCACAAGAGACATTAGTTTGAAGATCAAAAATTTCAATGTCTTTCTCAGATGAATGAAAAAACTAACCAAAGAGTGCCCGAGCGAGACTGTTGTTCTCTAAATACTCATACACAAGCAAAAGCTCTTTCCCTTCTATGCAACAACCATAAAGTTTCACAAGATTTGGGTGTTGCAATGCAGATATCATCCCGATCTCAGTCACAAATTCTCGGTTTCCTTGCTTTGACTTCGAGGAAAGCTGCTTCACCGCGATGGTCACTCCATCAGCTAGTGTACCCTGATAGCCAAAACTCATCAATATTTACAATCCCATCTCACAGAACATGTGAAGATGTAAAACCAAAGCAATCGTCACCTTATAAACTGGTCCAAAACCTCCTTCACCAATCTTGTTTTCTGGATCGAAGTTATTAGTAGCACGTTTGATTTGTTTCAATGTGAACGATCCTGTCTGCAAATCAAGTCCCCGTAGCTCCTCTGATAAAACAATAAGTGAGATTTTGTAACAACGGATCTTGAAGAATAGAACATTGTTTTCTTTCTTACCATTTTCATCCTCTTTTTTTCCACCTAAGTTACCTGTAAGCCTGAGGATTAAAAGAACCAGTAACCCGAAAAGCACACACGCTACAATCACAATGCCTGCAACTGCTACATTGGACAATTCTTTTCCAGTATCAACCTTGAAATCTACAACAACAGGCAATGAAAACAGAGAAAGAGCATTCATTCATTGACTCACTTCAACATTGTTTTCAGCAGTTGACAAAGATTGGAACAAAAAAATGAAACTCACTTGGCGTAATCGTTATGGCAGATATTAGAGGCCCGTAAACACCTCGTGTAGGTATTGCCGTTGTGCCTTTCCCTAGCCACTGCAAATGAATCTCCAAAGTACTTCCATTCACTTGTACATCATTAATTGGCCTTGTGAACGGTTTACCAACTCCACCTGCTTTCTCTGCTATGTTGAAGTCTCTCTCAATCAAATTCCCCTGCACAAGAAAATGCAAACACAAAATTAACACACTGATCAAATAAACACTTTCTTCTTTGTTCTGAAAAACTCACTTGAACATAGATATCGAATACTCTGCGCCCTAAGCTAGAGAAAGACTGGTTATTTGAGAACATTATTCTGCAAAATGAAGCTGCACTTTATAACTTCCTCTTCTCATGCATAGTCCATAGTACTTGAGTGACTGTGGAGCAATACGGGCTGTTCTGTAATACTCTAGCTCAGATCCACTAGTCACTTTAAATGTGTCTCTTGCTATATAGCCGCCATCTGAATTGCCTAACCAAGCTCCAGAACTGCTGTATGCCCATCCTTGATGAAGTACAGGAACAAATGTTGATTGTCCGTTTGGAATCAAGTCTTCCACATAAGTGTCTTTTGCAATCTCGACTTGACTTCCTCCACAGTTGATGAACAGTGAAGAATCTGTGAGAACCCGGAATTAATAATATAACATACATATTTTCTTTCCTAGAAAAGTTTGTCTAGATGTGAAAGTTAAAAAAAGTTCACTTACAGTCTGGATCTGCAGGACAAGGAAGATCCTCTCTCAAGCACCATAGACCACTACATAATTAGATATTGTCTCATTAGTATCTTTGGTTTTACAAGTCTTATGAACCAAAAGGTGTTAGAATGTGAGAAACATCGTATATCAGAAGTTATGTTCATTCTAATCTAATATATGAATATTGGCTTATCACCAATTGATTTTGAGTTGGAATCAATAACTCCTGAGACTCACGAGTTATTGGTTACTCACGGGTAGCTGGAAATTAAGTTCCTGAAATTTAAAATCAATAAAGGTGATTATTAAAACTTAAAGACAAGGTTAAGCTGAAATTCAGTGATATCAAAAACAATGCTTACAGATTACTTTGACCACAGCCTATAGTAGGTGGCTGAGTGAAGTTGTTGTAAGATAAATCGCTGCAAAAAGATCAAGAAATTAATGACTTGGTAAACATAGATGCATCTATGTTAATTAGCTTGCTTACATGTATTTTTTCGTGTCGATGATGAATTGAGGAACTGGACCAGTCAATGAGTTATTATATAGAAACCTAAACAAGCAGTAAACGAATCAATTTTTGAGTCACGGTTGATTAATAACATGTATATTGATAATATGAAGCTTACATATCATTGATTCCGGTTAGACCACTAAATGTGTCTGGAATTGTACCGTTTAACATGTTTGAGCTTAAGTCTCTGCAAATATACACAGAGATTAATGTGATTATCCAACTTATAGCCTTTAAGCAGTAGAAGGTACAAGAGACTCTGACTTACAGTAAACTCAGATTCGTACGCATGGAAGTACCAATGTAGTCTGGAATAGGTCCACTTAGTAAACAATTTCTTAGTACCCTGATGAAGTTAATTAGCAAAGAAGATTGTAAAATGTTGTTAAAGTTGAAGCAGAGTTCCTAAATTAAACAAAAGTTAAACTTACAATTCTTCCATATTTGTCATATTTCGCAGGTTTGGAAAAGAAGAGATCGGTCCAGTCAAATCTGTTATCCTCCTAAAATAAAAAGAGATTTTTAAAGGTCATAAATTTGGAAGAACATACCATAAAATACTATATAGTGAACTCTTAGCTTGCTTACAATTCATTTAAGTCTGTCAAGTTTGATATTGAAGATGGAATTGGACCTTCCATTGATGTGCCTTGAAGGTCTCTGCAAATTTAACAATTCAGTCTCACTACAGATTCAGTGTTCCAAACCGAGAAATAATGGTTACTCACAGCCTGATGAGCTGAATCCAGTTTCCAATAAAATCAGGTATTTTTCCAGATAGAGAGTTTCCATCGATTCGACTGCGAGAAACAGATGAACCTTTTAAGATCATTCCACATAACAAATTCACCATTATCCTTTGAAATCTCACTGTATCTTTACTTACAAATCAGTCAAGTTCCTGAGATTGCCTAAGGACTCAGGAATTCGACCCGTGAAGTTGTTTGCAGAGAGTAGCCTGTAAAGTATAAATACACCAAATCACTAACTAAAACTGAACTAACAATATAAAGAAAATACATACAAGAAAGAACAGATCTTACAATCTTCTCAAGCTTCTTAAGTTTCCTAGGCTTGAAGGAAGTGGTCCTGTGAATTGATTACTTTCTATGACTCTGCAATCATTTTATCTTCATATTAGATATTCATCAATATTGATCGAAAGGAAACAAGATTAGATATGTAACATTACAGTCCAAGAAGTGTGGTAATATCTCCAATTTCGGAAGGCAATCGTCCAGAGAGACGGTTTCCGATTACAGACCTGTAAAGTTGCAGAAAAACAAAAACACACGAATCAATACAACTTTATCATATCTCAAAAGAATATATCTAAACTTGGAGAGAATGATTACAAGAATGTAAGTGGAATTTGAGACAAATTCGTAGGTATTGATCCACTTAGAAAGTTCCTCGAAAGGTCGCTGTAACAACAAACAAAGATTGCTTGAGTCTAGAAAATCAAGAAACAAAAATTTATTTGATGAAAAACAATGTTATTACATCTCTTGAAGACGCCTGAGGTTCACGAACTCATGCGGGAAACTTCCATTCAAATCCAAAGTTTTAAGCTTTCTGTTGATAAAAACCAAGAAGAAACAGTTTAAGAAAGAAAGAAAAAAAAGCCCTAATCTATTACTTGTTATGGAAGTTACGTAATGAAGAAGTTACTTACATGTGTGTGACACGACAGATTGTACTGGAGTTTAAAGTACAGTCGCAGGTAATGTTCCTGTCTATATTGTTGGAATCTATTTCGCCAGAGAAGTTCCAATTTCCGTCCCTACAAGAAGTCCTTGTGATATCCATTGGTGTTGGGTATCGAAGCTTCGTCAAGATCGTTTGCAATGTTTGAACTGCACAAAAAAAAAGTCTCATTTGAAATCTAGAGTCAAAATTTTGTGTGAAAAAGGGAAATGTAGGTGAATATCTTAATCTCAACGTCTCTCTTGTTGACAATACTAGTTATTATGTTGAAAATATAATTATTTCTTTATTTAATATATGCATCATTGACAATTTTACGTATTAACACAAAAGAGAAATATGAACTGGTCAAATTATATGACTTTTTACTCAAAAACACATGCACATTTTAGAAACTTTAATTTTTATCATTTATATTATTTTATATACAAAATTAATAGAAATTCACTACTCAAAGTAAAATATATTTCATTTTACATAGAAATATGTAAAACATCTTATATTAAGCATATACTTTTTCTTTTTAAAACCTATTATAAAATAGAACAAAAGTAGTAATACTTTTTATTGATCCATAACTAAAACTCAAACTGAAAATAAATTCCTTATTATGGTGTAAATGGTTTGAAAAAAAGGGAGAAATTTTTTGTTAAAGAAAAAGGGAAAATTTTATTTAACAAAATAATTGAATCGGAGATTGAAACTTCGAAATTGAAACAAATATATTTGAAATAATAATATAAGAAAAATGAAACACACCTTCATCTTCCGGCAAAAGTTGAGCGTTTGGTCCGAAAATTGGCAAGCAAATAAAAATAATAAGAAGAACATTCACAACTTTCTCGGCCAAGAAGTTGAAAACCATATTTCTCGGGAAAAAACCAGAATAAATTCTCAATTCTTAAAGAGACAATAAGATTGAGAGAGAGGAAGAAGAAGAAGAAAGAAACAGTTGGATAAAGCCTTTAGTGTTTTATATATATATATATATATAATATGTCGAAAAGATAAAAAGATCTCATGAAATATGTTTTTTATAATATTAAGCCGCCAGAAATGAATAATTTATGTGACTGAGTAACTTTCTAATCATTGATTAATATTTTCAAAAACTTAGGTTCTTTAAAAGTAATTCAATATTTTACTTTTCAATTTAAAAGTAACCATTCAAATAAAAACCAACGTGAAAAGACGAACATTTTAGAGAAACTTTTCTTCTATTTTTTATTGTATATAGAAAGGTACGTACAAAATACGTTTGGCCATATGGTTCCTCGATTCGGTACCGTTCGGTTTGTTTGGTTCTTGGTTTTATCGATTTTTTAAATAATGGAGCCAATAGATGCTTTCTAAAGTTTCAGTTCTGTTATCTTCGGTTCCGATTCCAAATGGATACTTGAAATTGTAACCGAAATAAATTTGGTTCTCAATCGTTTCCCGTTCTAAATAGTTATTTAGACAAAAACACTTAAAATAACTATTTTGTTACAAAAGAGTGTACACAAAACCGAACCGGAACTAAAAAATTTGTTTGGTTCAGTTCCATTCGGTTCTTTGGTTCTAGTTTTTATGCTCAACTATTTAGGAGTAATAAAACTCAATTAATGGATTAGTTTAGGTTCTAACTTCGGTTCTTGGTTCGATTTGATTCCTAACCAAGAACCGAAGTTACCTAAATTATAAAACCGATCGATTAATTTTTGGGCACCGAACCAAAACCGAAACCAGAACCAAATTTTTGGTTTGGTTCGATTCGGTTCTTCTATTCTGGTTTTTTTCCCAAGCCTAATAGAGAACATAAGGTTTAATTTTGAATTAATTCCTTCAAGACTTATGTATTCTATCTGATAACTATATATGTATATTGTATGTATCATATCATATTATCTTTAGATTAAAATACAATAAATTATCAATTTTGTATCAAAGACTCGATCTGATTTTCATTCACCGTCAATCTGCTTTGGTTATTGGTTTAGCTGACAATTGGTTAACAATTATTAAACCAATTTCATAAAGAGTTTAACCAGGCATAATCTAATTTAAACTTAAACAAACTAGAAATAATTAAACCAATCGAAACAGAAACTTCATTTAACTTGAGATTTAACACTCTAACTTGAGACTTAACGCTCTGTGACATTTAACTTGAAGCTTCATATCTTCATGAGTCCTTCAATATAAATATTTATAAAATAAAATATAATTTGCTAGTTTAATTTCGT
Organism: Lepidium sativum; assembly: GCA_023374145.1. Classification (NCBI taxonomy): domain Eukaryota; kingdom Viridiplantae; phylum Streptophyta; class Magnoliopsida; order Brassicales; family Brassicaceae; genus Lepidium; species Lepidium sativum. The sequence continues at coordinate 6,301 of JAKUCM010004946.1, forward strand.
GTATATTTCCTTTAAGAGATTTTCATAAAGTAAATAAGAATCTTAAAACATGAAAATAAAAAGAAGAAAAATATATAGTCGAAACGTTACAACAACAAATACTAATCAAATAAAAAAGAAAAATCTAAAGTTTATAAGAAGCTCAATATCACACGGGTTAGAAATATCAACCCGAAATTTTGATGAGAGTGATAGAAACTAAAATGTGCAACTCAATGATAGCAAGAAATAAACTTCTAACAAAATAATAATAATAATATTAATAATAATAATAGCAAAAACGTATCCACAAAAAAAATTAGGAAAGAACCGAAAAAATACTCTTCTAAACTTAGAAAGTTTTTTATTTTTGTCAACGTTAAACTATATTAGACCACAATGGGGCGGCATAATAGCCAAATTCCTACATAATGTAGGCGGAGGGACTCAATCCATGGTTGTGCAAATGAGTTGTTTTATGTGGACTTACCGTCTGCCACAAAAGTAAGAGCCGTTTGCTACCATACTTAGAAAGTTAGATATTTTATTTATTTTGAGTTGGAACTTAAATCTCCTAAAATAAAATAATTTTTTTTTGGATCCAAAAATAAATAAAAATACTTGATATTTAGTGCAAACTCATTCTTAATTTTTTTTTATTGATGTAGTGTAATGAATTTGAAAAACAAATATATAAATTATTAGTTGGAGAATTTAATCAGTGTTGCATGATAAATTTTTGTATATTACTTGTTTTAATGTTGTAAAATAATTGTTTATGTATTATTATGAATTTATTTTTAGTAATTTTAATTATATATAAATTTAGAAAGACGACAGTTTCTTCTGCTAACCTTAAAATTCATTTTCCTTTAACTTGAACTTCCAGCCGATGACCGTTGACTTCCATAGCCATAAAGTCAATCAGTTTACGTATGATTTTGTTTTGTTTGGTAACATGTTATGTCTTATACCATTTTCTTTGTTTTCAACAGAAATTATAAGAGAGAACATGAAATACCAAAAAATACTAAGCAAACAAATTGTAAAATTCTAAAACAACGATACAGAAATGAAATCAATACAAAATAAGCAGAACCAACCCGGAAATAACAACTTTCTTGATATGCAAACAAACTCACAAAACAGAGAAAATCATGTCAATACCTATTAAGTCTTCAATCACCTGAAATCAAAAGCTAAGGGTTGAGAGAGGCAATTCATTACTCAATTTTGAGGTCTGTAAGATCATCTAAAAGTTTCCTCGACGAAGATGATGAACGTCCTTCTTCTTCTTTCCCACTAACGTTTTTGCTAGGCTCAGAAAAGGAAGAATCAACCCAAGGACCCTCCATGGAGGAGGAGCTTACATGTTGGTCTCTGTTTCTTGTAAAAGTGGAGACTTGTGAGTCACTGTCTTGTGAAAAAAGCTCGAAAGCCCTAAACCTCATTGCATCTGCACCAGTTGGATCAGCATTACGTTTCACCACTGGTGGTTGAACTGTGATTTTCCCTTCTAACATACTTACTACAGAAGACATTGGTGGTCTCAATGTTGGAGATATGTTTGTGCATAGTAAAGCTATGTTCAACATCCGCATTGCTTCTTTCTTCGAGAATTTTGTACCTAGATCCTCATCAATGAGTTCGAGAAGATTCCCTTGTTCTTGCAAGACATATGCCCAATCGAGAAGGTAAACAAACTCTTCCTTTGGTCTGTAATTTGTGTTGCTCTTTCCGCTAACAATCTCTAAACAGACAATACCGAAGCTGTAAACATCTGCTTTATCTGTTAAGTAACCTCTCAATGCATACTCAGGAGCCATGTAACCTCTGCATCAATGAAATGAAACACTCAGTAAACTCCAGTCCTTAAAAATGAATATGAGAGAACTTGAAGCTTGAACTCTTACATTGTTCCTGCAATTCTTGTACTGATATGTGTATTCTCTTCTTCATCCAGTTTAGCAAGACCAAAATCAGAGATCTTAGCATTTAGAGACTGATCAAGAAGCACATTTGTGGCTTTTATGTCTCTGTGAACAATCTTCAACCTCGATTCCTCATGTAAGTAAGCCAATCCTTTCGCAATCCCTAAGCATATCTTGTTCCTCGTTGGCCAATCCAAGTGAAGTTTCTGTTTCTCTGAACCTGTTAAGAACATAACACACAAGTGTGACATTAGTTTGAAGATCAAGAACTTCGATCTATTTTTCTCAGATGAATGAAAAAACTAACCGAAGAGTGCCCGAGCGAGACTGTTGTTCTCTAAGTACTCATACACAAGCAAAAGCTCTTTCCCTTCAATGCAACAACCATATAGCTTCACAAGATTTGGGTGTTGCAATGCAGATATCATTCCGATCTCAGTCACAAATTCTCGGTTTCCTTGCTTTGATTTCGATGAAAGCTGCTTCACCGCGATGGTCACTCCATCAGCTAGTGTACCCTGATAACCAAAACCCATAAATATTTACAATCCCATCTCACAGAACATGTGAAGATGTAAAACCAAAGCAATCGTCACCTTATAAACTGGTCCAAAACCTCCTTCACCAATCTTGTTTTCTGGATCAAAGTTATTAGTAGCACGTTTGATTTGTTTCAATGTGAACGATCCTGTCTGCAAATCAAGTCCCCGAAGCTCCTCTAATAAAACAAAAAGAAAGATTTCGTAACAATCAGATCTTCAGAAAAACTAAAAACACTCGTTGAAGAATAGAATTTTGTCTTCTTTCTTACCATTTTCATCCTCTTTTTTTCCACCTAAGTAACCTGTAAGCCTGAGAATTAAAAGTACCAGTAACCCAAAAAGCACACACACTGCAATCACAATGCCTGCAACTGCTCCATTGGACCACTCTTTTCCAGTCTCAACCTTGAAATCTACAAAAGCAGGCAATGAAAATAGAGAAAGAGCATTCATTCATTGACTGAATCCAATATTGTTTTAAACAGTTAACAACGATTGGTACTAAAAATCTCACTTGGCTTAATCGATATGGCTGATATGAGAGGCCCGTAAACGCCTCGTGAAGGTATTGCATTTGTGCCTTTCCCTAACCACTGCAAATGAATCTCCAAGGTACTTCCATTCACTTGAACATCATCAAATGTCTTTGTGAATGATTTACCAACTCCACCTGCTTGCTCTGCTATGTTGAAGTCTCTCACCATTAAATTCCCCTGCACAGGAGAATCCGAATTTCAAATTAGCACACTGATCAAAGAGAGCTAAAACTTTGCTGTTGGACAAAAAAAGACTTTATTCTTTGTTATTCAAAACTCACTTGAACATAAATGTGGAATAGACGGCGTCCTAAGCTACTATAGGTCTGGTCATTTGAAAACATTATCTCTGCAAAATGGAGCTGCAGTGTGTAACTTCCTCTTCTCATGCATAGTCCATAGTACCTGAGTGATTGTGGAGCGATACGGGCTGTTCTGTAGTACTCTGGATCAGATCCATTAGTCACTTTAAATGTGTCTGTTGCTATATAGCCGCCATTTGAATTGCCTACCCAAGCTCCAGAACTGCTGTATCCCCATCCTTCGTGGAGTTTAGGTAAGAATGTTGATTTTCCCAGTGGACTTGAGTCTGCCACATACGTGTCTTTTCTAATCTTGAGTTCACTACTTCCTCCACAGTTGATGAACAGAGAAGAATCTGTGAGAACCGGGATTAATAATGTAACATTCAGGTTTTCTTTCTTAGAAAAGTTATGTAAAAGTAAAAGTTGAAATCTTTCACTTACGGTCTGCATTTTTTCCTGAAGGACAAGGAAGATCCTTTCTCAAGCACCATAGAGCACTACATAAGTAGATATTGTCTCATTGTAAGTATCTTCCGTTTTACGAGTTTTATAAACCGAAAGGTGTTATTAGATCATTCTACACTATATAAGATTCATTGCCTACTCCACTTATTGGCTTATTGCCTATAAAAGGAGGCAAAAAAGGAGACTCACGAGCTTTCGTTTAGTGACTGGTAGCTGGAGACCAAGCTCCTGAAAGTTTAAACCAATA
>JAKUCM010004947.1:0-50880 GCA_023374145.1 Lepidium sativum
AAGTACCCTCAATAACGAGCTGGTCTAAGACGTTGGAAGTCAGCATAGCTCACCCTGCAACACAACAAAGAAAAAAAAAATTACCAAATTCAAGAAAATTTTACCACATTTAACCATAATCGTATAATTTTTAAAGCACAAAATTCAAATTAAAAATCTTCGTTACACTTAAAAGTCATAATAAGAAAACTATAAACATCAAACATACATAAACTATAAGTATTAGAAAATACTGTAAAATACTATAAAATCCGATTACAAAATCAAGCACCATTGAGAAAGTTATACATTTAGCCAATTCAAAAAAATTTTAAAAAATACGTTGGAATAGCGAAGATACGTGTGCAAGTTTTAAGAACTTGCAAATTGAAAACTAGAACATTACACCATCAAGAACAAAATGATTGAACAATTTTTTAAAGTTACTCAAACCCAAATCACGTAAGACACGAACTGTAATATCTCACATTCATAAACCCCTTAACCACACAAATTGTTCAAGTGATGAAGGCCTAAACACATGATTACTACAAATTTTAATGGCAATTTCCATTGAAATCATATAAAGGCGAAGGTGATTTTTCGATTCCAAAACCAACCTTAACAAAAATTTCCCTAAATCCTATTTTTACCAAAAGATGAAACAGTAAGGAAGGTTTATGAGAGACTTACATGAAGCAAATAGTCGGCCGAGATGGTGATGAGGTCCGCCGGAGGTTGCGCCTGAAATCGCCGGGGAGAAGACTCTCGATTTCTAAGCTTAAACCCGCAACGAAAATGGAGAAGACGAAGTGGCAAATCGCGTTGTTAAATCACGTCCGGTTCCGATTCGGTCAATACCAGTCGGTAAATAAAAAACTAATCCATGTGGCAGTGGCTTCCGCGACACGATTCCCTGTTACGCCTAATTAGGCCGGGAAATTTTCCCTCCTAATTCGGTCAATACCCGTCGGTTTGTACCCACCGTTTCCGACCACATTTTTTTTCCATAAAGGAAAAAAAAATCATAAATTACATCACATATAACCGATGAATATTCGGTCAATACCCGTCGGTTTGTACCCACCGTTTCCGACCACTTTTTTTTTCCATGAAGGAAAAAAAATCATAAATTACATCACATATAACCGACGAATATTTGGTCAATACCCGTCGGTTTGTACCCCACCGTTTCCGACCACTTTTTTCCATGAAGGAAAAAAAATCATAAATTACATCACATATAACCGATGAATATTCGGTCAATACCCGTCGGTTTGTACCCACCGTTTCCGACCACTTTTTTTTCCATGAAGGAAAAAAATCATAAATTACATCACATATAACCGATGAACATTGCTTGTCTATTACTAAACGTTTCCGATCACCTTTTTTTTCTTCATTGAAAATAAAACATACACTGCATCACATATAACTGATGAATATTTCTGCAACATTATTAATTTGAAAAAACTGGTTTCATAATACAGATGAATATGTCTACTAATTTTACATTGCGTAACATAGTAAATTACTAATCAGAGTCAGACCCCTCCTCTTGTGATCCCGAATTAGAAGTCGAGGCATAATTATAACCAAATTCTCCAACATCTTACCTTGTTTCTCGCGTCAGGCTTTGATTTCCGGCGAACTCCATAAACTGCTTGAGTCCTTCCGCATACTCGTCGGTAAGTAACCCTGTTTCTGGATCCATTCTTTCTTGATCCATCCATGAACGAAAATGAATCTTTGACATTATGGTTTTTTCTGTGTTTAGTATAAGGAAAACGAAATGACAGTTTTTTCCCCGTGTTTAGCCTAAGGAAAACAAAATGAAGTTGTTGAAGATATATACTACAATTACCCGACGGTTTCTGACCGGATTCGCAAAACATACCGACCGTTTCAGACCGTTTCACCTACATTCGAACTCTTAAAAAAATATATGCAGAACGTGTTATTTATTTTTAACGGCTAGCCGTCAATAACGGTCGGATTTACCTAAGCGGTCAGTACCGGTCGGAAAATACCTTCGCTTACTGACGGGTGATTTTTTTTTCCCCCCGTCAATTCCTGTTGCCGTTTAGTCGGAAATTTCCTACTACTTTTGTGCCGTCAGTATTGTGGTCGGTTTTGACACTCTTTTCTTGTAGTGAAAATATCAAAAACAAATACCCTTAAAACACCCAAAAAATATCTAAAACATAACTGAATACCAAAACATTCAAAAAATATCATAATTTTGGGTCTCAGATACTCATTAGATTCTCGATTGTAAAAAGATACTTATAATAAAACAATAATATAAAATATAAAATATATTATGCATCATTTACATAATCTGTGTGATCTGCATGATTTGCATGATCTTTAACTTTTTATCTGTATTCACCATTTGAAATCATAATTCGGATTTGGTATGTTTCGAGAAATATTAATTCAGTATTGAAGATTCATTGCATTCATATAATTTTATATGTCGGTTTGGAATCGGTTTCGGAAATATCAGTTCAGATTTGACAATTTTTGCTCGGTTAGAAAATTATGTCAAGCCCTAGTTGTAGATTTTTCTTCCACAATCATCTCATCATTCTCAACCAACTCTTTCTCCATCTCTTGGAATATAATCCGTTGATGCTCTTCAATTTATGTTATCTCTTATCCCTAATCATTTTCTCAATTTTGTCAATGGAGATAGAAACTGATGCAATATCTCATCCAAAAATCCTTCATATTCCCACTTAACATATGCTTATCATTGGAAAGCTACAATGAAAAACATGGAAACTTGTAAGAATGAGCAAGCAGACACCAAACAAAATTTCTAATCAAAACTTCCTTACCTTTTGCGTTGCATCATACTCACAGCAGTAATAACGCCTATACGAATTTTAGTTGCTGATTTGGAGAGATTCACCAGCATATCTGATCCACACCAGTACTTCTTCGGGATTCTATTAACATACCAACACGGTTTTGAAGATGCACTCGTTTCAACTTTTTCATTTTTTCTCATCTACAGAGATCGAGATCCCAGAAATAAGAGAAGATCAATAAAACGACAAATCCTTAAGACATAAAGAATAGAAGATAAATTACTAACCTAAAACGAGGCCGATTCTTTCTCGATCAATCTCCAAAAACTAAATTGAGAAAGAAGTGTTAATGTCTCGTGAAAAGAACCACATTCGACTTAGGGTTTATGAAATTTTGGAATTTGATGTGGGTTGATCAGGTCAAGATTGGGTCAGGTCAAAATTGTTTTTCAGGTTATTATGGAGTCCAAACCGGTTAGATCAACAATACCCATCGATATTATGTTACAAACTGATCGACAAATACTGATGGGATATATAAAACTTTGCATTTAATTTTGTACCACTGAAATTATGATTTGATTTCTTGTGTTATTAGTGCTATATGAAATGTAACACGGAGAAATAGATTGATTTCTCTATAAAATACCGTTGCTCATATATTATTATAAGCTCATAAACAGTTTCATGCATGGACGCGTAAAGATCGTTTCTTTTTATTAACTTTTATGCAGTTAATAAATTAAGAATTCATGCTTAAGATTATAAGGTGACAAACCATTATAAACAATATTTTCTTCTGTTTTAATATATAAACTGTTTTAAACTAAAACATTTAATGTTTTATTTATAAGATATTTTGTAACTTCCAACAGAAAATTTAATGTATTAATAACTTTTTTTAATTCTTAATATTTTGCAGTATTTTTTGTTATTAGTTAAACTATAATAAATTAAAATACTAATTAACTTTTAAGATACATTATGTTTTTATCTAAAACATCTTATAATTCAGGGAAAGAAACAATAATTTTAAAAGCGATTGTATTACTGCAAGTGGTATTTAGCTTAGTGGCAAGTGGTAAGTCCACAAGAGACATGCGCACTTGCACATCTTGAAATCGAGTCTCATCACTTGCATTTGCAAGAACTTGGCTAATTGGTCGTCCATTTGTGGCCCAATGTTGACAAAAAAAAAGCGATTGTATTACTTAATAGTTATGTATATGTAATATATATATATATATATATATATATATGTGAATGCAAGCATATACTTCTGTATAAACATGACTCTATATCGAATATGATTTTAATATTCAAGATTCGATATTCAAGAATGCATGCATGTCCGATGCGTGCCTGGAACTTGTTCCCACATTTGTTTATATTATTTTAGTTTGAAAATTTTCTATTTTCTATATTTCACATGTTTTTTTATCAAAAATAGTTCTAAGCAAAAAGTATAGAGTTATTTCGCTTAGTGTACCACTACAAGAAAGGAAGGCTATAACCGACCGCAATTCCGATAAAAAATTGTTGTTGGAAATTCCCGACAACATTACCGACGATCAATGACGGTTTTGGCAATGTGCGTACTCCGGTCGGAAACGGTAGGAATTTTCCTACCACTACCGACAACGACCAAATACTGAGCCAAACCGACGGGTACCAACAAAGAACGTTCTCCATGTGCCACTTTCATTTGTAACTAAAACTAGGTAGACCCGTCGGATTCGGTAGGAAATATATATATATATATATATATATATATATATATATATATATATATATATAAACACACAAACGCTTGTCTTTCGTCTTCACCATCAATTTGCTTAAAAGAGAAAATAATATGTCAAATATTCATTTTAGATCGTGGATGGATCAAGAAAGAATTGATCCGGAAACGGGGTTACTAATAGCAGATTATGCAGATGGGATAAAACAATTCATGGAGTTTGCCGGGAATCAAAGCATAAATCGTGAAACAGGTAAGATGTATTGTCCATGTCCTAAGTGTAAAAATATGAGATTTATATCAGTAAAACAAGTTTGGCTTCATCTTTATAGTAGGGGATTTATTCCTGGGTATAAAGTATGGTACTCACATGGAAAAGATCCATCTAAGGTTAATTTTGCTAGTACTAGTGCAAATGTTGATGGGGGTTTAGGGAGAAGAGCAACTACTAATGAAGAAGTTGAATATATGGGTAATGTGGGTAGTGCAAGTGAACGTTATGATGGGGGTTTAGGTGTTGAATTGAGTATTGATGTCGTAGACTTAGGTGGTCCAATTCAGATGGTGAATGATGCCTATAGAGAGAATATTCCAGCGTTTGAGGAGAGAATAAGTAGAGGGGAAGAACCTAATCTCAAAGCACAAAGGTTTTATAACATGTTGTATGCTGCGAAGAAGTCGTTGTATAATGGGTGTGACAATGGCATATCTTCCTTATCGACTGCAACAGACTTGATGAATATCAAGAAAGATTACAATTTAGCAGAGACTTGTGTTGATGCGATACCTAATTTGTTTATCAGGAGTCTGCCCAAAGATAATTTCACGGTAATGTGTTTCAAAATTTTTAATCAAATTTTCTATATCTCTATTACAAATAATTTTGTTCTAATAATGTTACTCAAAAATTTTTGCAGCAAGATTTTAATTGGGACGTCGAGTTGACTCCTTGGGTCAGAGCTGAGTTTGATAAGCAATGTCGTTCTTCATACAAGAACAATATCCATCGACATTGAGAAACAAGCATGGAAGGCGGGGAAAAAACACCATCCGCGTTGCAGCCCCAAACTTTTCCAGCAATTTGTCGCGTATCGGGAGAACGAGGACACCAAGAAAGTGGCAACCAGAAACTCACTCAACAGAAACAGCAACCGGGGAGGATTAGGAGTTGCTACCCATAACAACGGCGCCCAAACTTTTGAGGAATGTTTCCGTGTTCTGGTAAGTAACTTTTAATTATTACAAGTCCATTATTTTTTAATTGCTTATAACTTTTAGATATATATATATATATAGGCATCTCAACTTGGCGAGGAACCAGATTTACTCCTCCTCATGGAAGATACACATACTAACAAGCAGACTAAGAAGGTAGAGGAGAAGAAGGTTCTCGGTGTTCTCGAGACAGTGCAGCGGAAGACGACGGAAATACTTACGCAACGCAGTCAAGACGGCGAAGGTAATTCAACACAACTGACTCGAGAGGAAATCGATCAGCTCGTCATTGAGGTATTATTTAATTTTTAAAAATTTTATAATTGCTTACCAATATTATTATATAAATTGTCTTCCTTTTGCAGTCTACTCCTCGTACTAAAGGTCGCCTTTTCGGACTAGGCAATCTGGTTATTTCCGATGGTGTCCCGACATGTCTCACACCTAGTTCGTTAACGCCGTCAGAACGGGAGCAGTTCAATCAGATGCGATTAAAACAAGAGGAGATGGAGCGTCAGGCTGAGGAGAACAACGCCAAAATGCGGGAATTTGAGTGTCAGATGCAAGAATTTACGAAATTTCGAGAGGATTTTATGAGTTTCACCTCCTCATGTAATTAGACATTTCTATTTTTTTATGTATTTGATAATTCTATTTTATAATCTCTTTTCACAATTTTGCTTTAAATTTTAAATTTATTAGTATTTTAATTATAAATTTCTATTTTTATTTTTTAATTATATATATTTTTATATTTTATATTTAAATTTATAATTAAATTTTAATTATTAATTTTTTGCCGGCGTAGGAAGTGGTCGGAACTTTCCGACAACCTCCGACAAGTAACTGCCAACAGGTACTGATGGTGGGCTTCCGATGATTTCCGACATCTGCCCTCCGACAAGTACTGACGGCGATCTTCTGACGCTTCCCGACGGCGCTATTCTGACAACTACCGATGGTGGTGTTCCGATTTCCGCCGATCGGATTTACTGACGAATATTTTATTACCGACCATCTCAAACCGACCACTAGTTTTCTGTCAATTGAGGTCGGATTTTTCCGTTTTCCGACCATTTCTGACAGTTACTGTCGTTAGTTTTCGCCATGTTTTTTTTGTAGTGTAACAAAATAAATTGAAACCCAAAAAAATATCTATTAGATTTGATTAATTAATCAAATGTCTACAGTCCATTGTATCAAATTAATGGAGTGTTTTTGATCCAATAGTGAGAGAAAGTGATGTGGAGACAATGTATTTAATATCGTTTCTGGATTATTATCCGATAATATAAATATTATCACATTAACTAATTAATTATATGCTAGCATATATAATTATTGTTAACATATTTAGTATTCACTAAATAAAATATAATATTCGTTAATACATTACTAACCAATATAACATATTTATTTTCTACTAACTTATAAATAAATTAGCTGTTAATTCATTTATTACGTAGATAATATATCAAATATTTGTACATGTTGATATATTAAATATTTTTACATGATAAATAGCCGTTATTTATAGATGTTAATATATTAAATAGCCTATGTATACATGTTAATTCATTAAATAGCCGTTATTTATACATATTAATCTATTAAATATTTGTTAATTTTTATATATATCATCCGTTAAAGTATGTATTATATTATATGCTAGTCTATGTGTTTTAACTGTTAATTCGTTTCTTTGTTAGGTCTACCAAATTTGTCTACACCCAAAGAAAGAAAAAACATATGCAAATAATAAAACTTTAAACGTTATTCAACTTTCTTCAATATGAAGATTCTATGAACGTAGATTCTTCAATCTCCAATCATGTTTCTTCACTCTGTTTCGAACACAATGATCACTTCTATTCTCTTTTTGTTTCTCTCTTTACTTCCCCTTTCATGGGTTCTTCAAGTTTCGTCTAATGGAGATGTTGTATTGAGTTGGGTTAAAAGGACCCGACTTGATGACCCGGATGATAATTTAGATGATTGGATCATAACCAAAGATAACCGGAGTCCTGTAATTGGACCGGAATCACATGCGACAATACATCCGTCACTGCCATTGATCTCACCAATTTTGGATCTTAATCTTAATGGCAATTCGCTTAGTGGAATCATTCCAGCGTTTTTGGGTAATTTGACTAAGTTAACTCGTTTGACTTTCACTTACATCAGTTTTGAGCCTAGTCCAATTCCATCGACATTTGGGAATTTGAATCTGAATCTAAGATAATTGGAAGAAAAGAAAAAGAGAAGAGAGAGGACATAGGAGTAAAAAGATCCTAAAAAATGTAAACAGCTAGTAGGTTTCACATTGAGTTAATTACAATTTATTATATATATTGAGTGCAATTACTCAAAAGAATATATATCCCCCTCCATTTACGTACGTAATTTTAATTTAAGATATTCATCAAACCATTAGTTTTTTTTTTCTTTTGAAAAAGCTTTCTATTTAAATGCAGTTGAAATATAAATATTGCATGATGGTAAAAATACAATGTAAGAAATAACATAAAAGTACTAAAGAAGTAGAAGGTATAAGGTGTAGAGTTTTTTTTTCTGTCTAGTGATTAGTTAGAACTAACTAATGACTTTGTATCATTGATTTGATCTCTCCCTATACTATACAAGATTTTGGGACTGATTTTAGAATATGGATAGAGTTTTTCGATCTAATTGTTGACACTATATATATATATAAGACAATAAAAATTTCTAAAATTTGGGGAGGCGGCTAATGTAGCACAAAATGGGAGAGCAAGCTACAAAACTTAGAAAAGGGACAGCCAAACTAACTCAGAAAACCAAGCATGGAACTCAAACAATCAAACCATTAGTTATTACGAGAAATTTTGTCATTTTTAGCTAGTAAAGTTCAGTTCATACTATAATAGTTTATAAAGATGATGTATAAGAGTTGTAGTGATCGATCATATATAATTACTAGCTATAAAGTGTACGTATGTTAAATGGTAAATAAAAGTAAGTAATGTATGTTGGAGATGTGCCTTGGTACCGAAGGAAAATATCGAAGGTCCGTACAAAGGTAGACATGAAATCTCGACACCTAAGTTGTAACATCAGTTTTTGATGTGATTTGTAAAAAGAAAATGTTTACGTATGTGTTTCTTTACAATTAATGAATGGCTAACGTCATATTCGCCATAACTTTAATACTACATTTTCTCATTAATATTCTTTGAATATTTGGTACAAAAAAATTTAATTATGTTTAGCAGATAAAATTTACAAAATATACATAAATAAAAAGAAACCAAATTGAGTTGATGGAATAATCATCGGTGTCGTGGACTAGTGTTCAAACACAAGAATTAGTGTTGTTATTAGTTTGATTAAGTACGAAAATGTTTTACTTTATTAATGATATTAGTAACGATTGGTTCCAAATTTAGAATATATAGTCGAAAACGTGAACTTCTTTATAATTAACAAAGCAAATTCAATTGGTGGAGTTAATTAGGAATTCATTTTGATTGCTCATTTTTCTGGAGGAATGTGAATCTTTCCACTCCAACATTTTTTGCCATCCTTACATGTTTTATTGGCAAAAGAATCCAGATTTTATGTTTAGGTTTGACATTTCCTGGTTATCAAAAAATTAAGAACAGAAAAAGATGAACTTCAAGAACATACTCATCATATTTAAAAGGATAATACAGCTTTTAAGGCTTACTTTTGTAAATATGAAACTGACCCTACTTGTTTGCATTTAATCTTATTTGACCCTACATGATCAACCATCAAAGATTTAGTGTTTTCCTAGTTCTCCTTTTTGGGTTTTTTTCTGAACTTTTTAATCATGTAAATTCGTAGAACAATCTAGTTTGTGTCTTCATTAACCAAAATTGCAATTCATAGATCTTGGATATGTCTCACAAGTACTTCCTCTCTGTTTTGATATATGAGATGTTTTAGCAAAAAACAAATTTCAATTCATAAAATATTTTACAAAATTCTATGCAAAATTAAATGTATTTGACTATTAATTTTTTGCAGTTTTTTATATCATTAGTCGAATTACATTAAAGTAACCTATTAAATATATATTTATTCACAAAATTTAAGTTTTTTAGTATTGGTGTTTTTATCCAAAAATTTTAATATTATGAAACAAGAGAAATATAACTAATCATAAAAAAAAATTAGAATAATATGAAACCTTTCATCTTTGATAGAGATGCTCAACGGATATTAGGCAAACATTTTTCGGTTAAGCCATCTTAATTACCGATATAAATAACATTTATGTCAATCGTTTTCAGAACTATATTTCTAAGTTTGATTATAAATAATCTGACCTTCACAAAGTACCTAACCAACAAGTGAAAATGTTATTACTTAACTGAAAATGGCATACTTCATATAGGATTCCTTCATACAAATTGTTTAATATTTCCATTTTTCTATTAATATAAATATTATAAAATTAGAAAAAGTGTCCATTCATGCAAATTGACTAGTCACCAGAACCCACCTAAATATTAATATGGCAAATATTCTTTTGGCTTTTATATATTCTAGTTTGATCAAGGGATTCCATAATTAATTGTAAAAGCAGATTTCTGTTGTTAATTTCAACCGACTTGCTCACTTTGTATGACAATTCAAGTTATGAGTTTTGTAGCCATAATCTTTTCGGGTCATGTAATATAATCTTCACCCATATTTCTAATTCCGTAAAGAAATATTTGTTATTGTAATTTTATCTCATATAAAAAATATAAAGATATATGACGATCAAATGATTAAATATCTACATTTAGAGATTTTTCAAGAGAATTTGACTCATGATAATTATGTAGCTCTACAATTGAGATTTAGATTATAGATCGGCTATAAATTAATTAAAAGAAAATATTTAACGATTTATATATTTTATACAGATATATATAAAGTTTTTTTTGGTTTATAAGGATTCACTCAGTCTATTGTAAGTTTTTCAATGGTGGCATTACTATACAATGCTACAAAACATAGATCATATTATATGATATAATAAAAAAATCATAAATTAATACCTAAAATCAAAAAAGAAGAAAACCTAAAAATAAAATAGAAGAACTCCACAATGCTGGCAAAGAAAAGAGGATAAAGCAAAGTGAAAAGATGGAAGAAAATTGAGAGCATGTGCTTGAGATTTTAAGCAGATTCAGAATCTTTCAGACCTCTTTTTTCTTACTTTTTTTATCTCTCAGAACTCAAATACATATGTTTTATTTTGTACAATAATAATTATTACATTTACCTATATTTGCCGAAACGCAGTATCTTTGTCTTTGATTTAATAATACTTTTATATTCCATCTTTGTGTAAATGTTTCACTAAGCAACTTGTATCCCTTTTGCGTTGGGTAAAAAGACCACTTACCAAACTTTGCAGTTTTATATCTCTCAACTTTGATCAGTTTTTCATGACTTTTGGCATTTATAAGATTCAAAGCAAACCTATAAAAAAAAAAAGAGAATAATTAAACAATACGATGTTTATAACGCGCATATAACTTACACTTATTTTTTATTTTTTATTAAAAGTACTGTCAAAATGTAGCTGCTAGTTAAATTATTCTGATCCATTTGTTTAATATAACTAAGTCGAGAAAGAATTGCTCAATTTCTATGAATTTGATCGAATTCATTTATTAATAAACCAAAAAGAAGTTGTATTTTCATACCAAAAAATCACGAGTAATCTTTTTAACATGACGGATGAGAAAATCAATCCCCATATTTAAAATGTGAGAGATCAGACTAATCAAAAACGCATAGGAGAAATTCCTAATTCACCTGAAATCTTTTATATAGGGAGAGAAAGTTTACTAATTTTCTGGATTTATTATTATTGTCGTGATTTCTGAGCTATCAGTAACAATTCCATCGCCAATTTTTAAATTAATTTTTATATATACCTCAAAAGTTAAATGAACGAAATTATCGAGGTGATGTTTTAGGTTGACTGGTAACTATTTGCTTTACATAGACATTTATAGTGGGATATTTTGCACACTCAATATATGTATTCCATTCTTGAGTTTATTTTGGGGGTAAGATTATACTTGAGATAATTGATTTTATCCAACGTAAGAAACCTTGTTAGTTGGGTACAAGGTCATGAAATACAATATTTGAATGGGTCTCAAAATTTTAGGGCTTCCAAAATTTATTTTTCAAATACGTATATATAATTATATTGTGTAAAATTTTGATAAATGAAAATTATACACGAAGAAAAAAATCAAAGAAACTCAACATAAATATGAATATTAGCTACTGATTGAATTCTAAGTTTGGAGGAGAATTTCAGAAATATTTTTTTCCTCAAAATCGTTCATAAATTTTTGGTTTCTTTCCAAACAAGATTAGAACAATTTATAAAATATGAAAATTAATTTATTGTTTAGTCAAAGAAACATAATTTAGTAAGTGATGATAATTTAAAGAGATTAAGTACTAAATTTAAAAATTTTCTTACACATAGAGAAATTTTAGATATTGATAAAATGATTTATTTTTGGAAAATCAAAATTTTTAGATAAAGTTTACCAAAGCATCTAAAGAAGACAAAAGTATTTGGTTTTTTAAAAAGATTTGAGGACTGTTATTTTAATATATGAATTGCATATATAATAATATTCACTATTTTGGTTTATATTATTTCAACTGAAATAAATTTTATTAAGTTGATATAGTTTTATCTATGATCGATTCATAAAAAATACTAAATGGATTGGTTACGTTATCGATAGAAAAAAATTTAGATAAGTTGTTTTTAAACATAATAATTTTTAATCTGTTGTTTTCTAATTTATGATTTCTTCAACTTAAATTTTATTTGTTTTCAGAAAACGTTTTATATATTTCGAATAGGACACTATAAAATTTGGTTCGGCTATGATTGGACACTCTATTATTTGTGTAACTATCTTCATATGCTAAGGAAAACTATATAAAACAATTTAGGATTGTGTAAAGGGAAAATTAATACTACATATAAAGAGTTTTACTATATACTTTGTAAGTTTGAAGTCAACTTTTTTAATTATAAAGTTAAAAAGAAAAACAGCAAAAAGCAAATAGGAATACGTGTCAACAACAGATGCGCACATAGCACGCACTCTTGCATTGCGCGTGAGTTGTCCGTACAATGACGTGTCCATAGTACCAAAATATATTTTCAACTATTGTTACTTTTCATATTTTGGCCGACGTTGATAATAAATTTTTATCTTTCGGATTTTCTGATAAAGCTTTTTTTTTCACAAGACTCTTTTCAAATTTAAAACTAATGAGAAATTTTAACCTTTTTTTTTTGTTTACTACTATAAATGATCAAATTTAGTGTTATAGTGTCCCATTAGAATTTTCTTTAGGACATCACCTAAAAGTGCAACTACAAGCCGGAGAAAATTTATAGAAAAAACCTGTTTAAATTTTATGATTAATTACGAACTTAAATTGTAGTTTATAGGCAAAACAAAATAAATTTTTTTGCATGTAAGTTAATATTCACTTTATGTGGAAATGTACTTAAAGATATATGTTAGAATTTTAAATTATTGCTGTTTGGAGACGGCAATAAATTCAGCGGCTGATTAACTCAAAGACCATAATATGTACTTTAATTTATGCCGTTCGAATATAATTAATTATGACTTATTGAGATGTGCATTTAAGATAATCAAAAATACCGAAAATACCCTTAAAGGAATGGCGAAATATCATCTCTGCCATCATTCATCATTTGTCTTACACTCCAGGTGTCAGTTGCTAAACAGTTAATTCTGGTACTTTTGGGCGATGATTATGATGCATTAAAGAAAAACGGGAACCAAGAAAAAATTTCAATTACTATTTTTTTTGTCAAGAACAGAAAGTGAAAAATCATAATATATAAAAAGTTAAAATTGTTATAAAATAACTTAATCTATTATGGATATGAAAAAAAATTTGGAAGGGTTCTTATTATATTACAAATGAAAATCGATCAAAAAAATATTTATTTTATTTTTGATTTATCTAAATGTTAGAGAAACTCATTGAGGAACCACACATATAGATAGCGTAAGAGCATATCCAATAGGATCTCTTAATGAAGTTCTTAACAATTAGTTGGAATTATTTAAATAAAAATAGATTTAATATTTAAATAACAATCTCTTAATGAAGTTCTTAACACGTAATAAAACAATTCATACGTGTCAAAATTTTATTGGACCAAGGTTTTTGCCCAAAAAATTTTTTTGCTTCTCTTCTCAGATAGCGATTCCGCGAGCGAGTAAGACCATCATTATCAAGAGTTTTTTAATGGCTTCTTAACTTATTTTATTATTAAAAATTTAAGAAACTATTAAGAAATCGTATGAAAGTTTCTTATTTAAGAAACTCTTTAATTAGTTTCTTAGTTTATTTTATTACTAAAATATATTTTTAACTCACCTTTTCTCATATATAATCATTTAATAATATTTAAGAAACTCTAATAAGAACTCTCCAATAAACCTAATGTCTCTCTATTTTATCTTTTCGTTCCTAGTTAGGTTTCTAATTCGAATCGGGTTTCATTTCTACTTCAAATCAGCTCGAAAATCACATCCTCTGAATACAGTTTCTTCTGTATTCTCACATGGCGGATTTATTGTTATCTTCTTCCTCAAAATCAACTTCTTCATCGTTGTCTTCCTCTCGACTTTTATTACTTGTAACCTTTCTTCCTCTCTCGTTAGCCTCATTTGCCTTCTTCCTCCAATGGCGTGGTGGAATCAAAGATTTCGTTACACAATGGTTTGATGATAACCATCCGTTTCCTGGAATGAAGTCCATCTCTGAAAAGCAGTCCCTTCGCTCTGATTCGAGCGGTGTTTCTCTTCTGGGTCAGAGCCATACTCAATCGTTTCCTTATCTCCGAGATTGGAAGCTTGATCACAAGCGGGATCATATTCTGAAAATGCTAAGACTTAATTCATTTGATGATTGAAAAAATCAAACTTTTTGTGGTTGTGTATAGATATGTATAGCGGCGAGTACTTCAGCTGGATTAGAGCAGACACTGCCATGGATTTTCTATCACAAAGTCATTGGACTTTCGACCTTTTATCTATTCGTTGAAGGTATTGCTACTTCCCCGAATGTTTCTCGAGTTTTGGAAACCATCCCTGTGAGTTTTTTTCCGAGTTTGTTTGACTGCTCCTGAATCCTGATTTTTAGTTTTGATGTTGTTGTTGTATTCATACTCCTTATAATTCTTTGTGATGATTTCAGATAATTAATATTTGAAGTTTAATCACAGTTTTCTAGTTGACAGCCGGATTTGGAATGAGACTTGGTTGGAAAAGTTTTTCTACAAACCTTGTAATTACGAATTATTCGTGAAGCAATGCTTGAATATGGAAATGGCTATAAATATGGTAAGGGTACTTGTTACATTCAGTCAGTGACTATAAAAGTTCGATATTATTAAAAACCTTTTTCACATTGTCTCCTTGTGCTCAGTATTGTTCAAGGGTGATGGTATGGATTGGATAATGCATTTGGACACTGATGAGCTTGTACATCCTTCTGGAACCCACAAATATTCATTGAGAAATTTGCTCAGAGATGTTCCTGCAGATGTGGATGAAGTTATCTTTTCAAATTACGTGAGTTAAAGTCTTTGAAGATAGTGTAATTGAGATCTTCCATTGATTTGATGATTTTTATAATTTGGAAAAATGTTTTTGTTTCAGGAAAGCAGCGTTGAGCGAGATGATATCAAAGAACCTTCGCTGCTATCATCAAGGAGGAGAAGATGGTGAACAAGTTCGGTCCAATAGTTAAAACGATGATTTGTTTATCATGAAGATCAAATTCAGAACGAAGAGATGGATGGGAGGCGTTTCACGGTGAAGTTTCTTTTGCCGCTTCACTGAATTTTACTGTAAAATTATAAATGCCAAAACAAAATTATAAATAAACTAATGTATTTGTTAAAAATTTCAAATTTTACAAAATAAAATACCTAAGAGATTATTTCCTTTTCCTTAATAAGTATCTAAACAACAAACAAATAAGAATGGTTATTGGTTATTAAATGTATAGAATCATTACTTTACAATTAAACCCATACACATAAACAACAAATAAACAAAAGATTGCAAAACAGCTGTAACTTGACTATTTCGGAAAAATTTCCACTTCACATGCTTCATCTCTCTAACACCTTCCCAATGTCTTTTTTTTAATATATTTTAATATATGTATATATTAATATTTGAACCTATAACTCAAATACATAATCTAAATTTTGAAGAAGAAAAATGTTTTAGTCAACTAATCAAGTGTCTATCTCAACAACATTTTCTATTAGAATATTTCTAGTAACTGTATAATCTTACAGTAAAAAAATATTAAATTTAGAATTTTGTTTTTTCTAATTTAACTTATATTAATTCAGCTTAGGGCATGAAACTAATGTTATAAAATATATTAATAAAAAGTGATTTTTGAAATCTTCTAACACTATGGAATTAAAAATTAATTTCAAAATTTTGGGATTAAGGCAATTCAGAAGATTTATGTTATGAAATTTACAATATCAGTTAAATTGCTGACAAAATGATAGAACAAAAATTCTAAAATTCCAATTAGGCAGAATTATGTCAGTTAAATTATTATGAGTTTAATTGACTATTGCTTTGACTACTTTAAGAACAATAATATTGTCTAGAACATTAAAACTAATCCAATTGTGTTGAGTTAACTTTTATTACTTAAAAAATCTAATTTTGGTATATGGAAAGAAAAGTAGAGAGAGACAAAAACTTAAGAGTTAAAAAGTAAAAATAATGTATTCTACAAAACAAAAAATGAATAGCAACAAATTTTACAGTCTATACAACCTAATATTACCGTAACAAAACTCAAATTATGAGTAAAAATAGGTACCGACATACGGGAGGAAAAGGATTCATCCTTACTCACTTAAATTTCTGTATTTAATTATAATAATAATTCTTTATTTCATAAAACCTTTATTTTCCACTCTATAAAACACCCTCTCAAATCCATACTTGACCTCTTCGCTCTCAACTCCATCACTCTCTCTTCTTTAACGTTTCATCTTCCTCGTTTTTCTTCTTTTCTCGAGAAAATATACATTATAACAATACGTGTTTTTTGTGTGTTTTGAAATAAAACTGATGACAAATTCTCTAGGATCTTGATGTTCAAACATTCATGTCTCCGGTGATTACTGAAATCCTTAGATCTGGTTTAACTATAGATTCCTCTCTTAGACGCAGGACCCATCTCGTTCAATCTTTCTCCGTCGTCTTCCTTTACTGGTTTTATGTTTTCTCATAAATCATCTCTCCTTTAAACACCATATTATATACCTATATATCATTATAATTATTTTAGTTTCATAAATTTGGGTCCTGCCTCTTTTTGTGTGTTTTTTTTTTAATTTTTAAATATGAATAATAAAACTGAAATGGGATCGTCAACAACTGGAAATTGCTCGTCGATTTCAACCGGTTTAGGCAACTCCGGTTCAGAATCAGATCTTCGTCAACAAGATCTAATCGACGAACGGAAACGAAAGAGGAAACAGTCAAACAGAGAATCTGCAAGGAGATCAAGGATGAGGAAACAGAAGCATTTAGATGACCTTACTTCGCAAGTGACGCATCTACGAAAAGATAATTCCCAGATCGTCTCCGGAATCGCCGTCACGACGCAGCACTTCGTCGCAATCGAAGCGGAAAACGACATTCTCAGAGCTCAGCTTCTCGAACTCAACCATCGTCTTCAATCTCTCAACGAGATCGTTGATTTCGTCGAATCGTCTTCCGGTGGATTTGGGATGGAGACAGGTCAAGGAGTAATTGACGGCGGATTTTACGACGGAGTGATGAATCCAATGAATTTAGGGTTTTATAATCAGCCAATAATGGCTTCTGCTTCTTCTGCTGGTGATGTTTTCAACTATTAGCTAAAAAAATCATCTCAATCATCAGGGGTAATATTGTAAATTTCATCTTTTGAATTATGTCATTTTCTGTTTTTATTTTATGATTAATCAACGAATAATTAGTGTTTAATTAAACTGATTATTATGATAAACTGTGTAAGACATGTGAAATCATGAAGATGTTGATGTCTGTTTGATATGTATGTATATATATTTTGAAAATAGGAGAAACATTATTTTGTCTTTGTTTTTTATAATGGATTTCTGTTTTCCTAATTTGGGAATATTTCTTGCCATTATTAGAGAGATGTAATTTTGGCTATTATTGAAAAAAATGATGTGAAAGCTCGTGGATGGTTTTTCATAGATGGTTGTCCATTATAAATAGTATATAATAAAATGGAGTGTTGTGATAGACTATATTGTCCAATGTAATAAATAATGATGCGTTTTGGTAGTTACATCTAAAAATAATCAATTAATATCTTTTATCATGATGGGTCACTCGAGTTTTCTCTTTTAAGAATCTTACGTACGAGGCACACATGATCTCACTATCTCAATAATTTCGTTTTTTTTTACATCTTTAAATATGTGAATGGCAATTCTACGATCTCAAATCTCCATCAATGAACGTGTGCAGTGTTCTATCTTTTTTTTCCCTCTCCAACCTATCTCAAAAACCTCCACACAATATAACATAGAATTTATGCGATTATCAATCTTTGTCACTTACAGTTACATGGCATCTTCTTCTTCTGTGGCTTCGTCTTCCATGGAAGCTTGAACCCAAAACCAAGATTCTGCTGATTTTGTTTCAGCAAAAAGTTTCATAGCCGGTGTAGTGCTTGTGTTTCTGTGATTGTTCTTATTTAAAATACATTCGAAACCATCACCAGACCAATTGTTCTCTTCCTCGATGACGTTTTCAATAATTTTGCTTCCATGCTTATTGAAGTATTCTACATCTAGCTACTCCGAGATTCAAAACATTTTCAGCTCTAATTTTCTTTTGGTTCTAAATTCTACTCCAATTTCTTCTCATAATTTTTGTTAGAACTTCATGTTATGAGTAGTTGTTTCGTGCAAGTGCAAACTATTTAATAATTACTCCAGAAATAATGTTTAATACATATAATAACCTAACTTAATGAAGTTTCAATGCAACCACCGGAGGACTTACCAACATTTTCTTCTTATTTGAAGGATTTATATTCATTCAAATATTCTTTTTAGTTTTTCTTTTCTTTTCTTTTTATCTATAGTTTCATGCAATTTCGATTACAAAACTGATATTTTGGTCGGTAATGTCAATGACCTTTACAAATTGCTTTCAACATCTTAGCTATTATCAATTGACACGAATTAGTTAAAATCGTGTGGTGTTTAAATATAATGATGACATTTGATAAACAAATCACCTTCAATGATCGTCAACATTAAAAACAATACTTTATATTAACTTTTACAAACCTATCAAGCAAATAGGCGTAAGTGGTCACTGACAATATGATTAAACCATAAACAAAAAAAGAAGAGAATGGTATCCAAAATATGAAAACTAATGTTATGTTCAATGAATCCATAGATACCAAGTTGATTAGTGATCTTGTCCTTATTAGCTTGTTACAAATACTATATATATATAATAAAATCAGTGAAAGTCATTAAGAAATGGAGGCAAGTAGATGTTCGGGTTTCTGACTTAACGTACAAATAAAAGTATACTTCAATGTAATTAATAAAAAGATTATTGGGAGGATATTATTTTCTCTCGGCCACAATTTTGCTATCTTGATTTTTCCCTTATTTATTAATTTATACGAATGTTACACGTTTGAAAGCTTGATTAGAATCGATTCTTTAGATATTTGCACCATTCACTTCGAATTCATTTGTTTATGATTATATTCTCCTCAACACTATCTATTGAATCACCTTACAGGTTCGTACTTTCGTTATCACAATTATACAATGAAATAAAATATGCAAAGAGTCTCAATTACATCATAAACAATTTTGAGTCTATATACACAACCAAGAAATCCTTTGTAGAGAGTCTCAATCACATTAGAGTTTTGATTTCATAATTGTCTTATATTGGTGTTCATTTATCGTAGTGGGTGTTGGGTTTGCTTCTAATCAAAGTTTTATCCTAGAATTTCTGCATCTATAGCTCCTAAGTTTCCATTTTTGTGTTTGTTTTGGACTTCATTCTATACATCCAAACAAGTCAATTTGGCAGTTTATGCGTTTTGGTAAACATATATTTGTAAGAACTCTAACTTTTTGTTATAAATTTTTATGCTCAAGTATTCCATAATTATTTTTGGTCTCCCCTTTCTATTTATAGCGAAGTGTATTAATTGTCAAAGCTATTTTTTCCTTCCACATTCTCTTTGGATCTCGTGAGATTCGATTTAAAAGTTATGTCTCATGATCTCATTTGGGATTCTCGGATAAGGTTTTCTGATCTTATTTGGTAACAAGTTGTTCGAGTTCCATTAAAATTGGATTCATATATGTTGAACTTGAACTTTTTGGGCATATATATAGTTAGTTATTTATATTGAGTTCGCTCAGACCCACCACAAACAGTTATATAAACAATATGAATCATTGAAAGTTAGAAGTTTTGTAATTTCTGGTTCATGTTTCCAAGCAAGGAAAGACAAGAGCTATCTACTCTTGTAACAAATCGAATTATGAGTTTCCCACAAGTTACTCTGGTTTCTTTCTAAGCCACCAGAGCCGCACAAATCACTCTCAAAACTCACTCTCAAGTATCGTCAAGCACCAAAAGATTTTTTTCTTATATCTATAAGGCACAAAAATAAAACCGGTAAACTAATACAAGGTGAAATTTCTAAAATAACACTTAAAACTTAAACAAAACCAAGAAGGTAGAGTCGAGACCGGAATCTCTTTCCTTAACTCAAATCTTACCCCGTAGTGCGACGGTTGCGTGGTAATTAGAGTCTCATGATAAAGCTGCTACTCGACTATCTCACGGCACCCAAGATTAGATGACCAAGAACCGGATTATGTGTTGTACTCCCAAACAAATAATTAAAAGACTAAAGAGATTTTGTGAGAGATTGTTTTGTTTTTCTTAGAGATATTTTTTCTCCAGTGTATAACTTACAAATGAGTCATATTGGCTTTTTATAACTACAAAAAATGAGCACATAACATAAAAACCTTTAATGGAGATATTTGATTTCTCAAATCAATTATCATTATGGTGAATTATTCACCTTGACCATAACTCCACATTCAACTCAAATAAATGAGAAGAATATATGGTTTGACTTACTCAAATGTTTTGAATATGAATTTGGATGTTTTCTTGTGTTATTTTTAAAGCAAAACATAAAGCCCAAATCACTATGTGACACTAACATTAAAGCATTCTTGCTTTACAAGTTATTCACATTTTTTCTCCATTTCTCATTCAACACTACTTCGATTTTGACAAGTGAATACACTATCACATAGTGCTCACACCAACAATTACATTGTGCTTAAAATCCGGTCATTCCGATAAACATCTTCATCGGAAACTCTCACCGAAAAATGGTCTAAGATCATGTTGTCAAAACCGAGTTCCAACAATCCCCCACATGAATAGAAATGACTGTAGACATATGACGACTCAACAAACTAGACCTAATCTAGACAAGACTAAACTAGACCTTGGGAAGTACAAACGAAAAATCCACTATATGTGACGTGGTAGCATTTTTCAGCTTTGAACCCAGTCATTGTTAATATCTGTCGGGCTTACTTGTCCAAGAGGTGAACATGATGTCTTAAGCCACCCGGGTTTTTATGTAAACCTAGACAACAACTATAACATAACTTCATTTTCTCACATAGTCAGGCTCTCCATTGTGTTCATTTCGGCCTTGGACATGCCTGGTTAATCATGAGTGAAGTTGGAGAATATAGCCTCACATTCATTCTCCTAGAAACGGCCCCATTTCACACTGCTATTAGCTTCATTTTAAGAAGTGTCATGTCACACTCCACTTATATCTTAAAGCTATAGACACAAATCATTAAGAGCATCGCTCACCCTAGACACTTACATGAAGCACTGTTTATCATCCTAGGAACTGGGTAGAGACTGGAGTCTCACAGTGCTCTTAGCAGATTTTGTTTAACTTAGTTTTCCCTTTGATCCTAGATCTTGGGATCTCCAGTCACATAGGTGGGGTTACCATTAAATATCGTCTTAGATCATAGGCTTTAATCCCATTCCTTTTGATGATTTTTCAACATGAACTCTTGACAAACCTTTAGTAAATGGATTCGCTAGGTTGTCATTTGTCCTGATGAAGTCTATTGTGATTACACCAGTCGAGATCAAATTTCTAATGGTTTTATGTCGTCTTCTTATATGACGAGATTTACCATTATAAAGATTATTCAGTGCGCGTTATAGCCGCTTGGCTATCACAGTGTACACGTAATGCCGACACTGGTTTTTCCCACATAGGAATATCTTCCAAAAATTTTTGAAGCCACTATACTTCCTCTGCAACTTTGTCTAAAGCTATAAACTCAGATTCCATGGTCGACCTAACTAGCAGAGTTTGCTTAGAAGATTTCCAAGATATTGCTGCACCACCTAGTGTAAAGACATATCCACTAGTGGACTTTGAGTTCTTGGAGTCAGAAATCCAGTTTGCGTCACTGTATCCTTCCAAAACTGATGGTTCTTTACCATAGTGCAGCCCATAACTCTTAGTATAACGTACATAGTCTAATACTCTTGTTATGGCTTTCCAGTGTTGTTCACCTGGATTACTTGTATAACGACTTAACACATTTACATTGTGCGATAAATCGGGTCTAGTACAATTTGTTAAGTACATGAGACTTCCGATTACTCGTGCGTACTCCAATTGTGACACTGCTTCACCTGTATGTTTTTTTCAGGTGAATATAATGATCAATCGGAGTTTTCGCATTTTTACTTGAGTAATTTTGGAATCTCTCAAGTATCTTTTCAGCATGATGAGTTTGAGACAGGATGATTCCTTCAGAATTTCGAATGATCTTAATCCCTAGAATTACATCCGCTAATCCCAAGTCTTTCATATCAAACTTGCCACTTAGCATGTTTTTAGTTTGAATGATCATCTCTTTATCACTTCCAATAATGAGCATGTCATCGACATATATGCATAACATTATATACCCTTGAGGAGTACTTTTGATATAAATGCACTTATCACATTCATTGATGCTGAAACCATCTCACAACATGACGCTGTCAAATTTTTCATGCCATTGTTTTGGAGCTTGTTTAAGTCCATACAACAACTTCACAAGTCGACAAACTTTGTGTTCTTGTCATGGGACTACAAACCCTTCAGGTTGTTTCATATAAATTTCCTCTTCTAAATCACCATTTAGAAAGGCAGTTTTGACATCCATTTGATGTATTTCCAGGTCTCTCAATGCCGCAATGCATATTAGCATTCTTATTGAGGTTATTCTCGTTACCGGAGAATATGTGTCAAAGAAATCAACACCTTCTTTTTGGCGGAAACCTTGCACAACAAGCCTAGGTTTGTACTTATCAATTGAGTTGTCCATTTTCATTTTCAATATGAAAATCCATTTACACCCTAGGGCCTTAAACCCTTGTGGTAAATCGATTATCTCCCAAGTATGATTTTGCATAATGGAGTATATTTCGCTATTAACGGCTTCTTTCCAATAATCCGTGTCTAGTGTAGACATAGCTTCAGAGAAACTTCTAGGTTCATTCTCTAAAAGAAAGACCATTAAGAAATCTTCACCAAAAGATTTTTCCTTACGAGCTCTTTTGCTTCGTCTCGGTTCAACTTCAAGTTCTTCAACATCATCTAAAGATGTGCCCGAAGTACTTGCCTCATTTTTAGAGATAGTTGCATCTCTTTCTTCATGTCTTCTTTTGGAACTTTTTTCCTTGCATGGAAACACATTTTTGAAAAAGATGCATTTCTTGGTTACATTATTGTATTTACATGGATATCTGAAAAATCTGATTTATGAACCAGAAATCGATAAGCACTACTATTATGTGCATATCCAATGAAAATACAATCTACCGATTTTGCTAGGCACCCCCACACTTTCAGGTATTTGTACGACGGTATTTTACCTTTCCAAAGTTCATATGGTGTCATACCAGTCACTTTATGTGGTATTTTGTTGAGGATATAATTGGTGGTAAGCAAAGGTTCCCCCCATATGTTCTGGGGTAACCCAGATTTTTACAACATTGCGTTCATCATCTCTTTAAGAGTTTGGTTTTTTCGTTCCGCAACTTTGTTAGATTCAGGCGAGTAAGGAGCGGTCATTTGATGGATAATGCCATGTTATTTACAAAATACATCAAAAGGACCATCATATTCACCTCCTCTGTCACTTCGAACTATCTTAATAGTTTTCGAAAGTTGATTTTCAACTTCAATTTTATATTCTTTGAATTTTTCTAATGCTTCATACTTGCTCCTTAGCAAATATACATAAAAATATTTTGTACAATCATCAATGAAAGTCACAAATATTTTTTCCCACCTCTAGTTTGAACATATTTTAGATCACATAAATCTGTGTGAATTAAACCTAGAGGTTATGTGGTTCTATCAACAGTGGGTGATGGCATTTTTGTGAGCTTAGTATGTCACCCTAACTCGAGATGCCTACGTCCGGATTCGATTCGGTTTGGTCTTGGGCGGACCAAACACTTAGTCAGTTTTAGGTTCTTTCTTTACTTAGTCGTTTTCGGGTTTTTGACAGTTTTATAAGCCTAAAATGTATGTATAAACCAACTAAAGAGGTTCTAGTACAACAAGTTTACAAGAATGTTTGAATTTAAATGTGTCTAGACCTAGTTTATCCTAGTCTTATTCCATCCTTCCTCCTTCTCGCCCCGGTCTCGCTCCTACTTAGCCACTTTCACGGTCCTTAGGTAAAATCACCTACAATCATGCAGATTGAGTAAGCAAACGAATTTGCTTAGTGAGTCGGTCATGTCGTCCCACTAGGCCAAACCAGAAACGTATCAAGCAATATCACAATCAAGTCAAAGAATAGCATTATTCATGCCCAGAGTCCAGCATATTCATGCTCAGAGTCCGATCAGATCTGCTACCTCGGCTAGCGGGGTGAGTCTGATCAGATCAGCCGGCTAACCCTTCTATGACTTAATCCCACTATTGCCCAAAACGAACCTAGAATCACCTCAACGGTCCGGAAAACTCACATTTGCCTTAGCCTTTTCTGACACCTCTTGATGCGATTGCCAATCAGGTTACTCGGATCCGGTTTTGATCACTCTCGATTCGTTCTTTCCCTTGCTCGATTCGACAAAAATCGGTCTTAGAGTTCTTTCGCAAAAAGTTCTGATCTTCCTTAGATTTTTTCGTGAAATTTTGGGCTGTGGAAGTTTTTAGCTCTATTTATAGGGTTTTGTGTGAAAAACCCTAACCCTAATCCGCCTAGGATGGGCCAAATTCGAGCCCACCTGGATTGGATCAAGTCCAACCCGCTGGACACTTATGTCCCGGACCAACCCATGAACGGCCCAACCACTTTCCACTATCACTCCCTCAGTTCAGACACTCAACTTTCTTGTCCGAACACTTCACTTCCTGTCCGAACACTTCACTTCCTGTCCGAACACCTCACTCCCTGTCCGAACTCACTACCCGTTCGGACACTGTCACTCCCTTGTCGAATTTCATGGACTTGTCCGAACTTCCCACTACCTTGTCTGAATTTCACGCGACCTGGTCTGAACTTCACGCGGCCTGGTCCGAATTTCACGCGGCCTTGTCCGAATGGCACTTGGCCTTGTCCGAATGGCACATGGCCTTATCCGACCAAAAACCCCCATCTTTCCCTTATTTTCTCACACAACTTCCTTTGTCCCTCAAACCCATCCGGAATCACCTGAAGGGTCCACGGAACGCGGGTGTTACAAGTCTCCCCCCACTTCAAAGGATTCGTCCTCGAATCTAGACTAAGGATGGTCCAGCCTTTTAATTCTCAAATAACTTAGGGAAATTTTCCTTCATTCTGACTTCTGGTTCCCATGTGACCTCAATTTCCCCATCGCAATCTCATTCGACTTGTACCATTCTGGTTTTCTTCCTTCGGTCTACCTTGACCTTCTTATCTAGGATCCGGACTGGAACTCCTTCAACCATTATATTTTCCCTTAGGTTCCTTGGAGGTTCAACCACAACTCGTTCCCCATTGCCTAAGCACTTCTTTAGCATCAAAACATGGAAAACGTTGTGAAACGCATCCAGTTCCACGGGCAGTGCTAACTTATAGGCTACTTCCCCAATCCTTTCCAGAATCTCATAAGGCCCCTTCCCAAATACACCCCATGTTTTCTAAGAACAAGTTTTTCCCCCTCAAAGTGAATTCCAAATCCAGCTTTGCTCATGAGCATTTCAGAAATTAGATTCTTTCGCATATCAGGTACATGCTTGACGTTGTTGAGGGTGATTTCACGTCCGGACGTCATCTTCAACACAACAATTCCACGTCCCTCGATCTTAGACGATCTGGTGTTACCCATTAGGAGTCGTTCCTCACTCTTGCATTTCTGATAGGTCATAAACATCTCCCTATCCATACATATGTGAGTAGTGGCACCAGTGTCGTACCACCATTCCATAGGGTTATTCTCAACCGAGTTGACCTCTGTGACCACAGCGCACAAGTCTTCTTTGGTGAGGTTAGCTTGAGACTTCCCTTTGTCTTTGCTTGGACCAGCCTTGCTCCTGCACATAACAGCTTTGTGTCCATCTTTTCCACACTTGTGACACTTTCTCGTGAACTTTTTCGCGGACATTTGCTTTTTGAAGCTAGTGGACGCTTGTGGAGGAATCTTTCCTTTCCCCTTGCTCTTGTGCTCAACCATATTGACATTATTCTGACGAGTCAAAATAGCATCAGCTTTGCGGTTTCGGGATTCAACCTGCAGCTTGACAATCAACTCCTCGAGGGATATTGCCTTACGCTTGTGCGTGAGATAGTTTTTGAAGTCCAACCAGCATGGAGGGAGTTTCTCAATGAAGGAACTCACCGTGAAAATTTCACAAATGTTCATGCCCTCACTCGCTATCTCGTGCGTAATCAATTGCAGCGCTTCAACTTGTTCCATGATGGGTTTTGAATCCACCATTTTGAAGTTAAGAAATTTTGCTGTAGCGTAATTCTGGCAGCCTGCGTCCTCAAACTTATACTTTTTGTCTAAGGCATCCCAAAGGTCCTTAGACATTTTGACCTTACTGTATACCGCATACAATGGGTCGATCAAGCGGCTTAGAATCCAGCCCTTTCACATAAAGTCGATTTGAGTCCATGTTTCCACACTTAGAAAAACAAGTGGGTCCGTGTTGTCAACTGGGAGGACCGGTGCATCTTCTTTCAGATGCTTGTCCATGTTCATTGTGGTTAGCAATCACGATTCAAAGTTGCAACATATTTCAAGAAAAAAAAATGGACTGTTCAAATCTAGCAGTAAAATTGACGACAAAGAGCAAAATTAATAAATTTGCACACACGATATTAAACTCTTCGGTGAATCTGCAAAACAAATTGTTAGAGATGCATATTCAGATTTAATCTAAAAATTAAATCACCAAGTTTTTCACCGTAACCTGTTATAGAAAAACACTTCACAAAAATATTAGTTTTTCGTTAGTTTGATAAAAACAAACGAAATTTTTTTTTTTTTGAGTTAAGACTATAAGGCACAAAAATAAAACCGGTAAACTAATGCAAGGTAAAAGTTCTAAAATAACACTTAAAACTTAAACAAAACTAAGAAAGCAGAGTCGAGACCGAAATCTCTTTCCTTAACTCAAAAATTACCCCGTAGTGCGACGGTTGTGTGGTAATCAGAGTCCCAGGATAAACCTGCTACTCGACTATCTCACAGCACCCAAGATTAGACAACCACGAACCGGATTATGTGTTGTACTCCCAAACAAATAATTAAAAGACTAAAGAGTTTTTGTGAGAGATTGTTTTGTTTCTCTTAGAGATGTTTTTTCTCCAGTGTATAACTTACAAATGAGTCATATTGGCTTTTTATAGCTAAAAAATGAGCACATAACATAAAAAGCTTTAGTGGAGATATTTGATTTTTCAAATCAATTATCATTAAGGTGAATTATTCACCTTGACCGTAACTCCACATTCAACTCAAATAAATAAGAAGAAATATATGGTTTGACTTATTTAAATGTTTTGAATATGAATTTGGATGTTTTCTTGTGTTATTTTTAAAGCAAAACATAAAGTCCAAATCACTACGTGACACTAACATTAAAGCATTCTTGCTTTACTAGTTATTCACATTTTTTCTCCATTTCTCATTCAACACTACTTCGATTTTGACAAGTGAATACACTATCACATAGTGCTCACACCAACGATTACATTGTGCTTAAAATCCGGTCATTCCGATAAACATCTTCATCGGAAACTCTCACCGAAAAATGGTCTAAGATCATGTCGTCAAAACCGAGTTCCAACAATATCCACTTTCTCTTTAACAAAACTACAAAGAGAATTAATAGGCGTAAATGGTCATGAAAGAAATGATTAACTTCGAAACAAAAATCAATTTTACAATTCTTGAATAGTCATATATGTACAATGAATCTATATAGTGTTGATTATCGATCTTGTCCTTATTTGCTTGTTGCAAATCTACTCTGCAAAAGGAATAATAACTTGAACTCGTGAGTCGTGACTTTGCCTTAGCATAAAGCAATATTACTTATACTTAAGGGTAATAATATGTGGAGTATATATCTTGTCTCCCTCCACCACACTTTTATACTCGATCCGAATATTACACGTACGAAAGCTTCACTAGAATCAATTCTACACATAGTTGCTCCATTATTTTATTTTAGCTTATCGATAATGAATCGCATACTCTATTACAGAGAGATACACCATTCTTTAGAGTTAAATTCTAGTAAAATTTCCTTTTTATCAATAGTTAAATTCGACAAAATTCAATATATAGTTCAACCATATTCCTAAAATTTTAACTCATATTATGTGCAACTTACGCGATAAACTATAAAAATCAACATAAATAAAGTTAACTATTGAAATATTTGACTAAAAGGACATCTACTAGTTACTATATTATTTATTTCATTTTTTCAACATTGGATATTCTCAATAGTTTTGCAGGAAAATAAGCATAAAGTAATTTTTAATACAAAAATCTAAATAATTAGTTTTGTGATTCAAAACCTAAAAGTTAACATAGAAAAGCTTACATAAAGATAGAAAAAATGGAGACCACCACTCTTCAAAATTAAGTATAGTTTGAAGTTTTTGTTAACAATAACTAAATTGAGCAATGTTTAATCTCTAGGAGATTTTAATCCATCTGCAAAGGTCTGGTCCAGGCTTTGTTTGTAATGGGCCCTGAAAGGAAAGCCCATGATTTAAAAACTAATTATACCGTAGAAGAAGTGAGACATTGATTTGAAAGAAAAGTAAAATTCAGAGAAACAATGAAACAAAAAGAAATGGGCTTGCGACTACGCGTGAAGGCGCGTGAGTTTGAAAATAAATTGGTCTAACCTAAGTTACTGACAGGTTTTGGCATTTATACTTTTTAAGTACATTCATTAACAATCTTATTTAATTCTTACACTAAATTTATGACCTAACTGATCTGAGTAGGTGAACTAATCTGGCATATTACTTGATGTGAGAGTAAAGAAATTGCAACAATTATTGTTGCAATCAAAACTTTTTTGTATTTATTCTTGAGTGTCCACAACATACGAAACAAATAATGTTTTTGCTAGTTAAGTAACGAAATCTTTATTTCTTTAGTTATTTTTAGCGGAATTTGATTCCAATTAATCACATAATTTTGTATAATAAAATTTAAAATCCAAAAAAATTATGTTTTTCTGTTAATAATTGATCAATAAAGTCTAATTTATGACTAAAATATCCCAAAAGTTTTTAATACTATTATTGGAGTAAATGTAATTTTTTGAAATTAAAAATAACACTTAAATATTTGACTAAAAATATTTTCTTATTTTTTATTTTAAAGATTTTAAGTTATTGATTAAATTTTATGAATTAAATTTGACTAGGAAGCAAATGACTCTTAGCCTAGTGGTAGACGGTAAGTCTACATAGGGCAGCTCATTTGCACAACCAAAAATCGATATAAGAATTTGTTTATTGGACCGACCAGTTGTGATTCAATATAATTTGTCATCGACAAAAAAAAGTTAAAAGAAGAAAAAATAATAATTATTTTTGGTTAAATTAGTATAAATGTTTGATGGCATCAAAAGATTTGGCTTTTGCAGCTAATGGAGAAACAGTTACACGTAAAGCGCACTCCCAGTGGTCCATAAAGACACTAATCACAATTAATTACGAGTATTTAGTAATAAAAAGTAGTTTAATTTTAGATATTGTAATTATGTATTTTTGGTAAATGTAGTTAAATGTAAGTTGTAAGGTCAATATTTGGTGCAATTTTACTTAATTAGCAATAATATTTCTGACTTTTCTCAATGAATATTTCTGATATTTATCATTT
Source organism: Lepidium sativum (assembly GCA_023374145.1). Lineage (NCBI taxonomy): Eukaryota > Viridiplantae > Streptophyta > Magnoliopsida > Brassicales > Brassicaceae > Lepidium > Lepidium sativum. Next base: position 30,348 of record JAKUCM010004947.1, read on the forward strand.
CATTTCCAGATTCTGAAATAAACAAAACTTTAAGAAAAAGCAAAAGTAAAAAAATTTAAAAAAAAAGAAAGAAAAAGAGATGATAAAAAATAGAAATAAAAACTGAAAAAGAAAAAGAGAAGAACGTGGCACAATTCCCCGTGCGTGTTTCTTCCTCCCCAGACGCAGACGCAGACGCACCCAAAACTGTTTTCTTCTTTCCATCATCGTCTCTCTCTCTCAGATCGATTTTTGGTCGTGGCCCGATCAACGTTAAATCCCCGTCGTTTATTTATCGCCGGAGGATCTTTCTCCGTTCGTTTATGTCCTTTCTTCCTTCGTGTTTGATTCGCTTGAAACCTTTGTTTATCTGGTGAGCCCTTGTTTCGAATCTAATCTTTTTTGCTGGAAATGAATTGTTTTGGGATTCTCTTGTGGTGTGATTACGAATTGACTTTGAAATTTTGTTACTTGTGTATTGTTGGATCATCTCTTTGATGATTTCCTTCATTCTGTCTCTTGACTCAGCTCTTTTTCTTGTTATCTGAATGATTCGTCTTTGTTTTTTATTCTTTTGCTTGGTTCTAACAATTTCAGATCTTATTGGTTTTTGTAATTTGTGTCCTTTTCAATCTAGGACCAGAGTCCTCAAAGTTACACTATTTACCTATTGAAATGAGTCTTAATATGTTCTTGGTGTGCTTACTTTTGATCTATTCTGCAGGGTCACAATAGAAAGATAAGTGGCTGTTAAAATAGCGTGAGGACGCATAAGTTGTATTAAGCAGAGTATTGGAATCCCCTGACAGAGAATAGTTATGGGTTCAGTTTGTTGTGTAGCTGTGAAAGACAGAAAGGTTCCACCTAGTAGTGGACCTGCAGGTGCAGCTCTTCATCGGAATTCAGCTTGTTCCCCACAATGGAGTTTTCGTCGTGACAACAGGAGGCGAGTGGCTGATGAGATTGAGGGTTCACCTTTTTATAGTTCGTATGTTGGAAGTAGGGGTATTAGCATGGATAAGATGTCATTAGGTTCTGAGAGAGGAACTCTATCTGAGGGAGGTACCCCTCCTGATGGGCATTTAGGGACTCCTGCCTCTCAGAAATCAGCAACTCCTGAAATGAGCACTAATTCATTGGTTCCACCTTCTTCAGGTAATTCCTGAGGACAACAACTATTGGAAGCTAACTCGTGTTTTATGTCGGTTTTGGTTCTTTCTTTTTCTCTCTCCATTCCACTAACATGATCAATGATGGGAAAGTATTTTTGTGGGATAGTGTCCATTCTTCAGCATAAGTAAAACTTTCTAGTTTTCAATCTCTTCTCATTGTTGACTAGATATAGTTGCCACAGGAAGTTTAAGTAGGACCTCTATGTGCATATTCTATCTAGTCATCAAGAACCATTTTACTCGATTAAATTAAGCTTCTTATTGTACATTTTCTGTGTCTTATGTTACTCTTCTTTCTTCTCTGCAGTAGATACATCCTTGGCAAGACATGACCTCATTGAGGTGAGATGATCAACTAGAATCTAGTTTGGCTTACTATTTTCTTCCTCCTAGTGTGAGGCTAAAAGTGTGCTGGGCTTTCACTTCTTCTTGTGTTCCTCATAGAGAATCATTTTTTCATTCCTTCAATGTATATTAACCTGTTTTGGATCTTCATTGTTTCAGGTGAAGAATTTGATTGACTCACCTGGAAGTGTCCCATTAGCTCTACCAAAGCCTTTGTTCTCCACGCCCTCTCTTCCCAATCCAGTCTGTGATCTTTCATCGTCTCAGACTCTTTTGCTTCCTCCTAAATCCACTCCATCAAGACGGGCTCGGCGTTCACCTGGGCATCAGTTGTTTAGGCAGGTTTCTGATAGTCAAATTTTAGGATTGAAATCCCCAAATAATAATTACTCAATCTCTGAAGGAAGGTCATCCTTTGTGCTTTCAACCTGTAGCAATGAGTTTGCCAATGGATCCCAATATGCATCTTCCGAAGGTGGCTGGTCCATAAACACTTTTTCTGAGCTCGTGGCATATTCTCAAAGGGAGAGATGGTCCTTTGATAGTGAGCACTTGGGTTCTGGCAGACGGAAATTAAGTGGTTGTAGCAGCAGATTTTCCTTCTCCCCTTCCTTTGTTGATCAGCAGACTTGTGGAGCTTGCTCAAAGTTACTAACTGAGAGGTCTTCTATTGCCAATTTTGAGCTTCCAATCGCTGCTGTTCTTGGGTGTGGCCATGTCTACCATGCAGAGTGCTTAGAGACCATGACCACTGAGATAGAGAAGTACGACCCTGCTTGTCCCATATGCACCATTGGGGAGAAACGTGTTGCAAAAATAACGAGGAAAGCCCTAAAAGCAGAGGCAGAATCCAAGGCAAAGCAGTACAAAAGATGTAAAAACCGTGTGGTAGATAGTTATGGTGAGAGCGAATGTGATGAGTTTGTGTTTCAGAAAATGGGGAAAAGAGAAGGCAAAGCTCCCAAAATGGAACCTAGTAGCAGCAAAAGCTCGTCTAATAAGTCATTCTTGAAATGGCACTTCCCTTCTATCAGCTCCAAGTTGAGTAAACCTTTGTCCAAAGACTCTGCATTGAAGAAGGGGTTTTGGTCTAAACATCGTAATAACCGGTCTGCATCAAGTATAGAGGTAAAGATTCATTCAGTGTAGTATTTTCAATCCTGATTTGCTCCAAAAATGTATCAGCCTAGTAATAACGAACAATAGACATTTCAGGGGCCTAGCAAGACATATCAGCTAGGATGAACACCCTCTATCTGGATCACAGGAATGTGGGTTGTTTAGGAAAGCTTTGTAAAAAACAGATATTGAGCTTCAGCTTTAGACTTTAGAGCTGTCTTTTAACTTTTTCTTTGTGTGTGGCTATTTTGTTTGCTTCAGTGTAACCTATGGGGATAATTGTTAGCAATGAACTTATAATTTTAGAGAAATTTGAGAATTTTTCAGCCCTTTTACAAAGTTCCTAAGTTTTATAGACAGCATGTGTTTCAGAAGCTTCAGATGAACTCAAAATGTGTTTCAATCTTTGTAACAGATAAAAAAATTTGATCAATTTTTTTTTTAATTAATTCACACTTGAAAGTATTGCGAATGTCACAGTGAAGAGTATACGAAATATTACAATATTGGCTTTACCAAAGTGTATATCAAGCTCAATTTTCATATACAAATGTAAAGACTAACATCTACGGTTTTCACAAGATCTAAGCTTTATATATGCGATAACAAATATTACAGATATTATAATGTGTGTGTATATATCACCCTATCTATAAAAATGCGAAGAGCGCGGTTACTTGCGCTTCAAGAATCATACTCCCCAATCCAGTTCTTGAGCTTCGTTAAAAGACTGGAAGCTTTTCAGACAACGAAGTCGTGTAACTGATGAGGATTAGAGAATCTGCCATCTTGTTGGTTTCCAAGGCCAACGTAGCGATTGTAATCATCAATACCAAACCCATGATAGTTTATTAAGCTTTCGTAATCTCCAGTAGCTGCACGGTCTGGTTTCGGATCAGCAAAGACGAGATTTTCTTCTGCATCAGATGTATATGCATTGTTGTTGTTGTTTCCTTGATTCTGTTGTTGTGAAGATGAGTCTTCGTGTTTGAGGTGAGATGTTTCCTGCAATTTGTTGTTGTCTTGATTGGAATTAGAGAGTAACTCTGACGAATCTCCAAACTCTTCTTTATACATCTCTTCAATCATCGGTTTCCATAGTCGAACTCTAGCGTTGATAAACCAGTTTGCAACCTATAAAATGACAAGCAAACGACCACTCAGATAAAAAAACAAAGAGCTAAAAGATTCAGCTAGCAGCAAAGGTAAGATCTCGACTTCTCAGTTACCTGATTTTTCGACAGTCCTGTCTGCTTTGCAAGCATGATTTTCTCTGATTCCTTAGGATATCTACAAAAAGGTTTATCTATTAAGCAAAGCCGAAGTAAAAAGAAAGTGTCTTTTAATCAACACACTTACGGATGAAGGAAATGTTCAAAGAGCCAAGCGCGGAGTATAGAGACAGAGTTTTCAGGTAAGCCTCTTTGTGGTCTCCAAGATGGTCTAACCATTCCAAGCTGTTGATGCAAAGCTCTTTGTTGTCTCAATCGTTGATCTAAATATCTAAGACGTGGTATCCTCTCTCCTTGTTCTTCACTAGACTCTTTCTCCCCAAGCTTCCCTCTGATTACCTGAGTCTGCTCTTTGATCGCATCACGCAAGCAGCGGAAATGGCGAGAGATTCTATTCAGAGCCACAGATGTGTAAGGCTTAGCTGCTCCAATACCTGTTACCATCTCAAAAGATGAAGCTAAAGCTTCCATTTGATGGTGGTATTGGTTATATCTTTTATCTACCTGCAACACAAAATGAATTAAAACACAACATTCATCATCAAAACATCTCAAGGTATTCATTTGATTTGTCTTACCTCATCCACCATTGTTAAGAGCTTGCTCTTCTTACTCTGAAGTTCCTGACGTTCAGAAGGAGATAACTCTTGCGATTGAGATTTCTCATCTTCTGTATTGTTATCACTCAACCCATTTTGAAAGTCTTCGCCTTTCGTCTTCTTATTAGATCCCAATTTCAAATCTTTCCTCACACTCACAACTTCATCAAGCAATTGCTGAGTTGGTTTAAGATAACGAGATCTCAATACACTACTAACAAACCCTGACGTCTCGTAACGGTAATTGTTATAGAATCCAACACCATTGTTGTTGTAACCAGAAGAAGATATCATTTGGTCAGAGTGATGATGATGACCACTCAAACTCTTCGCATTCTCATCAGACAAAGAAAGATTCTGATTACTGTAATTCGATTGGTTTGAGAGATTCTGATAATTGAATTGAAACGGAGAGACAGAAACAGCTGATTGAATCTGATTACCAAGGCTTAAAGAAAGTCCTCCACCATGAAAGGTAAGATCGTTACTTGACACCGTTACGTTTCCATTAACGGCAACATCGCTTGTAGGTGGGATAAAGATCATCTCATTGTTTCTAACATCACCAGAAACAATCTCAGAGAAAGATGCAGCAGAGGAAGAAGAAGCTTGTTGTTGTTGTTCGTTGAGGTAAATGGATTCTGGATACAAAGATTGCATACCGAAACTATTTGGGTAATACACAGCCATGGATTTAATCAAAATGTTGTTGTTAAAGTAAGTTTCATCCGATTAAACTCTTTTGTACGAAAACGAGAGTTCCTGTAAGAGAAAGAGTAAGAGAGAGAGAGAGACGTGTAAGTTTAGATAATAAAAGAAGAGTCTTTGAGAGGGTAAAACATCATAGTCTCAAACTACAATTACAGATAAATTCAATAAAAGAAAAAACGAAACCCAGAAATCCCTAATTTGGGAATGAAAACCCTAACTAAATCTTCCAAAAGAAGAAACTTTCAGTGACGCAACAAAACAAAAACAGAGGATTAAAGTGTGTGTTTTTATTATTCCGATGATTTCATACTTTCATAAAACGATGATGATGATTAAACACTGAGGACGATGATGATGATGATAAAGTTTCCACTTTAATTAACACAGAAACGTAGTACAAGTCAACAATCATAGCTTTGATTGAATCAACACTAAGAAGGATTCGATGATTATTAAAAAAGAAATGAAATCACAACCTGAGAGAGAGCTGATAAAAGCTTTAAAAACCCAACAAAAGAGATAGAGTGTGGATGTGGCTGAATCAGGGAACAGAGATAAAAAGGAGAGAAGAACTTCGAACAGTCGAAGACAAAAAGAGAGAGAGAAAGAGAAGACAAACCAATCCCAAGAGACGATTTATAAATTGGAATATTATTTATATATTTTTATTATTTTTGATTTCCACTCACAAAGAACAGAACCAACCCATCTTATCATTGGAACCTCGACAACAAACCCACATTTTTTAATTTCATAAAAGTTAATATATAACTAACAAATATTGAGAAATTTGACAATCTCTACCAGTAATTATTTATTGTGTTTTATTCCAACCGAAACTTCTATATCATAATCAATTTATTATATTAATTTATTTTGGTATTTTCTGTGCCAACCATTCAGAGAATAGCACGCTTGTGCAGAAAATTGAATATTGTTTATTTTCTTAGATAATACAGAATATTTCAGAAAATACGACTTTTGTGTATTTTATATCAAATCATCTGATAAAACAAAGAATACTATTGGAACCGGAATGAATACTGTGTTGTCATTGACTTGACTTGGTGCTAATATTTTAAACAAAATAGTATATAAATAATAAATAAACCCTTTTAAAATTGAAGGAAAGAGTTGAGTTTCATATTGTATAATGTTTTTGTGAGGTTTAATAGCTTAGACGCAAATTCAAGCAACCGTTGAATTGTTTTACTATTAAATTCTTCCACCTAAGCTTGATAGATTAATTAACTAAAGTATCTCATATTAGTTGTTGTTGTGCTCTTAAAATCAAAGGTTAGTGTGAACCAACTTATGTTTTTAATACTTACATAATTTTAGATTCCTAGTATAAGCAAACTAAAAACGATAAAGAGTATTTTGGTTATATGGATAAGTCTACTTATGCTATTTTTCTTATCATAGTTCGATTTATTGAGTTATTTATATTATATGATATAGTTTGAAATTTTAAAAAATAAACTTAAATTATAGATTATGTTTTGTCGATTTAATTATTAACAAAATAGCAAAATTAAAACATATGTTATCATGAAAACATTTGAAAAGTATTTTATTTTGTTAACTAGTTACAAATCTATTTTAGTGATTTTTATTGAAATTTAATTTCATATGATCGTGTAGTTTCATGTTATAAAATTTTAGATCTAGATTTTGATTAGGTTTTTTTTATCAATATAACTGTTAGATAAAAAACGATGGAATAGCCTATTGAAATCAAGTAAATAATTTCTTGAAGTCAAGTACGAAATAAAATAAAAATGAAAAACATTTTATGAGGTCTCAAACTGTTTATACAATACGTGTTTTTCTTTGCGTAATACGTCGGGAACACATTTTCTTATTTAAGTGACGTGCAAAAGTGGAAACTAATTAACACATTTTGTTCGAATTTCCTATTCATTTTTACATAATTAACAAATTCATGAATAAGTAGAAATGTCAACAAACCAATAAATTAAATAGTAAGTTATTAAAAAGAACCCTAGACCTAAGACGGGGTACACTGATTTAAAATTTTAACACCATCCACATCATCTTATTTTTTCCAAATCATCTTCTCTCTTCCACCTTAAAATTCAATATCTATATATTTTTCTTCCTTATAATGATTTTGTTTAAAAAGAATTCAACACCATACCCTACATTAATTCTATTTTATATTTCTATTTATTATATTTGTGAATTCATTTTTATATGTATAACATGGATATTATAAATAATAAATAGAAAGTCATTTTAAAACAAAAAAATATTAAAACTTAACATACAAAAACGATATAATTAATAAAACACACAAAACTAAACATATAATTCAACTAATAAAACACACATAATTTGAATGAGCAAACAATAAAACACACATAATTAAATAAACAAACAATAAAACAAGAAAAAATTTAAATAAGTAAACAATAAAAAAACACATAATATAAATGAAATTTATTAAAACAAAACACACATATATTATTATTTGGTCAAAAACAAAAACGATTATTAAATGGGTTTGTCTCATATTTTCCTAAAAATAGATTGATAACATATATATAGTATAAATATATGATTTTTTTTTGTGTCCGAATTGAGTGAAACTAGTTGTCATTGTAGGTTAAATTTTTTATTTCATTTTAGTTGTCAGTTTTATTTTTCAATGTATTTTTAATATAAAATGATTTTATTTGCCTCTAGTTAAATAAATAAAGTATTAAATGGTTTGAAATTCTAATAGTCAATCAAAGGCATAATAGAACATTTAAATATTTTTTTAATATGTGTGAAATATTGTAGAATGACAACTAATATGAAACGGAGGGAGTAATATATATTTTATAAGATATTTGTTCTCAAATGATTGAGGTGAAAAATATATGTAATTTTAATAACGAATCGTAAACTGACACACGTCTTCTCTATTTATTATTAAAAATTAAAAAAAAAACATAAACCAATAACAGCTCGCCATGTGTTATGCTTGGGCAAAATTCACGTGAATTTTGTTCAACATGTTGAATCTACGTCCTCCAAAATCAAACCATTGTACTTTTTTTTTCTCAGTTGTTGAATTTTTTTATTTAACACCCAATTTTCATCCATTTTGAATAGTTTAAGAGAATTTGATTTGGCAGAGGTCATGCTTTGATGTGAACTGTTGTGTCTGCTCAATTGCTTAATTAAGGGATTAAAAACCTTAACAACCAGTTGGTGACTACCCAATTTTCCTTACTTGAAACAGAAAAAATCAAAATTATTTGACTAACATTTGTTTATTTTCTTAAAATCATCAAGTGATAATATATTATATAGATATAATATGACATGAGGGAAATGTATTAATTGATAAGACAATAAAAATGGAAGAAGCTTAGTGAAGGGTCGATTTCGATGTCCCAAGGATCTATGGAGGTTGTGTAATAAATAATAGAAAAAGTAGAATTGAAAATGATGAAATATGAAATAAATAAGGTAGCTGTGTCGGACGTGAAGTTGGTGAAAGTGGCCAAATACGAAAGACTTGGACACCAATTTGCTTTCTAGACTCAATGGAGCTAACGGCTTTGTGTCCATATTAATAAATGTCTTTTTAATTATTGTTTTCTGGTTGGAATAAATAAATAATATGTGTTTATTTTGTGTATCAAAATTGGATTTTTTAGTTCTTTATTTTTTTATTTTTTGCTGAGTCTGGTTTGTCGTAGATTGCAACAGCCGACACAAACCTTTCAAGGAGAATCAATGTGTAACAACAATTTATTTTAGGTATGAATGGTTTTTCTAAGATCAATAATTGAATGGACAAAAATCTGATATAAAGTTCAAAACTTCTCTAATTTTTAATAATATTATATAAAAAGATAATTTTTAAAAACTGGATTCGAATAGGAAAATAGTATATATGATATTTGATCATTTGACCAAATATATATTTTTAGAATAGTGTTTTTATGTTACAATTTATGCATAATAAATTGTGTAAAAACATGTAAGAAATGGGGAAGTATGTTTAGTTTAATTCTTAAGTGTTTTTATTTGTCACCAAAAAAGTATTAAATATCTAATTATGCAATTTTTTTGATAAAATATGATTCGAAGATATTGTATAGTTATGCTTCATAGAATATAATTTTGATGTTTAGATTATGAATCAAATTCTGTCGACATAAGTGTTAACAAAAAAAACATGAAAGATTTCAGATTTCCTAAGACATATTATGTAGTTTTTTTTTACTCATATAATTCAGAACTATCAAACATGAATTCAACCTCCATAATCTGTAGTGAAAATAGCCCAAAGGAGCGCCTCTAGTTTTGAATGAAGGGAGGACATACTATGACGAATGTATTGTACCCCTAAGTTGATGGCATCTCTATCATCAAGAAAACAATATCATTCCAAGCCAGTAAAACTGTTTGAAGCTTTCCATGAAGCGTCGACTATGCATCCATAACCAGTGAAGGCTAGATTAAGAGTTAATGGTCTAGAGTGTGTTTGAGAAGTGGTTTAGTGTCACGATATTGTAACTAGGGGATCCAATTTTTCCTGTCTGAGCCTTTTTCACATTTGTGCTTCTTTTCCGCCATTTAGATAATTTTATTGAGAATTTATTTTTCTATGAGAAATCATCTTATTTTTTCCTTTCATAAGTACTATAGAATTCATGGGAAGCTTCAATATTCTTCTATCTGAGGTAATTTTGAGCAAGTAAGTAATGTTTAAAAATACAGAAACACCCGAAATTATTTGTTCTGTATGTATTTTGGATAAAGCTATGGTCTAAATGAGTGGCAGATATTTATAAAGGACGTGATTGATTGTTTCGAAATTGCATGACATGTCATGTAGTTTTATAAATTATATAAGAATCGGTGATGAATCGATGATGAATGATGATGATAGTGCTAAATAAGGAAATGACGAATATAAATTTAACAGCTTGTGTTTATACGAGTTTTTTCCCACATTTGTTAAAAATCCTTTTTGTACACCTATATTGTGACAGCTAATAATAATTAATATCCTTAAGATATAAATTAAATAAAAATAGTCGGACCATTAAACCATATGTAAGTGGCATCAAAGTAAGAGTTTATAGTATGATTTTTTAATGTTAATATAGGATGGTTAGATGTTGTTAAACACTAATCTTATAAATTCACAGAATTTAAATTGTATTTGTTTGCTTAATAGTTTACAGAGATTAATATGTGTAAAACAAAAAAAATCAATATCACAAAATAAATTTCTTATCGTCATCGAAGAAAGTCTTACCGTTTTTCATTATAATGGATTGTCATTAGATGTTCCTACACGATGGAACTCTACTTATTATATGTTTGCTAGAGCATTGAAGTTTTCTAGAGCATTTGTCAGCCTAAAACAGTGTGATAGAAATTACAAGTCGTTGCCTTCACATGATGAGTGAGATTTCGGTGAGAGAATTTGTGATCTACTAAAACCTTTTGGTGTGATCACTACATACTTTTTTGGGGTCAAATATCCTACAACCAATGTGTATTTTCTACAAGTATGGAAAATTGAGTGTTTGTTGATGAAATATGTTGATTGTGGTAATAGTATAGTTGAATTTATGGCTAAAGGTATGCAATCCAAGTTTGCTAAATATTGGGGTGAATATAATATCATTTTAGCCATGGGAACCATTTTGGATCCGAGATTAAAGTTTTAAATCCTCAAATCTGCTTATGATAAGGTGGATCCGAGTACTTCAAAGGAAAAAATTGGTGTTGTTAAGCAAAATTTGAAAGATCTTTATGAAGAATATCACACCAAAACTTTGACTTCTTCCACTTTCACTAAGACACCAACTCCTAATGAACTTCTTACAGAGTCACCATTAGAGGATGATCTGAATTTTGTAAATATTTTTTCTCATTTTCACATTATCATTTACTTTCAAATTGTTGTCATATTTAGTATGCTTCTATGATACGAGACCTATTTGTAATTGAGAGAAATATCTTTCCTGACTCGAGTAACACCAAATCTAATCTGGATGTTTATTTGGATGAGTCCAGATTAGATGTGAGGTCTTTTATAGATATGGAGATCTTAACTTACTGGAAAAACAACGGGCAACGGTATGGTGATTTGGCTTCTCTAGCCTTTTATATTCTCAACATTCCAATCACCACAATTGCAGTAAAATCTGTTTTCAGTATAGGAGGTCGGATGTTGAACTCCTACATAAACCGTCCCCTTCCAAGAAATGTCTAACTTTTGCCTTGTACTAGAAACTAGTTACGTGGTTTTTCTGAGCTCAGAGGTTAAAATTCGATTTTAAATTCTGTAAATTATTGATTTAGATTGATGGATTAATATTTTGAAATTTTAGGTGATATTGAAGAAACTGAAGATATTATGACAAGTAACTCATGAATATAGATCTAAGTAATATTTTTGTTTCATTTAGTTGTAAATGTTGTGATTTCTTAGCAATGAGATTAATGTAAATATCATATTTTTTTGAGGAGACTGATGATGTGCTAACTCACAAAGACTTATGTTTGAGAGATTATATTATTTTTATGCTATGTTTGTGTTTTTGATTAAACCATTTTATTTGAAAGATATATTGGATGATTTAGTAAATGATAAACATATTTAGTTCATCATTTATATTATGAAATTTTCATTAACAAAATTGAATATTATATATATATATATCTTTAAAAAAATTAAAAAATGTAAATAAGTTTAAATACTAAAAAGAATATCTAGGTACCCATTTAAAATTTATATATTACTGAATTTTTGTTGCTGGTTAGTCTTAATAGTCTCTAACTGGTTTTTGAGGCGAACTCATTTAGAGTTTAGATCGACAGGACTTTTTTTACTCCAAATCACATCTCTAATAATAATGTAGTCCAGTGAAAACTTTCTTCGATACTTATCGTGAAAAACGGCGTGAATTGCGGAAGGTTCTCACTTCTCAGTAAAACAGTTGAGCTTAAAGATTCCATTTTTATTGCTCATTTTCGTCCTGTTTTTGATTTTCAATGTTTTTGATTTGGAGATCATTAGACGAGGTTACAGGAAGATTCAGAGTGTTGAAATCACAGTATATGTCAATAGAGGAGGTAAACTAATGGCGAAAGCGTCAACGAGCGTCTGGATAACAATGCAAAGGAAGAGATGGTCATTGATAGTTTTGTTGCTTTTATCTGTATCTACCGTGGTAGTGATTCTCTTAAGATCTAGCTTTGAATCCTGCAGATTTGGTGACAGATTCGTTGAGGAGAACAGATCCGCTAAGTGTCGATCGAATCCTTTAGAATTCATGAAATCGAAACTTGTTTTGTTAGTCTCCCACGAGCTATCTCTCTCAGGTACTGATCTGATATTACTAATTTATCTGTGGGTTATCGAAAAAATCCTTATTTTATCAGGCGATGATTGGAATTATGTGAAATAGGTGGACCTTTGTTGTTGATGGAATTGGCGTTTTTGTTAAGAGGAGTTGGTGCTGAAGTTGTTTGGATCACTAATCAAAACCCACTTGTAGAAGATGAAGTTGTCTACAGTCTCGAGCATAAGATGTTAGATCGAGGAGTCCAGGTTCTCTCTTCTTTCACGCTATATTTTCTCACTAATAGACTGCATAACTTGTTGTATAGAATATAGATGTCGTATTGGAGTCTTGTAGGATGTGTTAATTGGCCAATTCGTTGGCTTTTTTTTGGTCTCTGACTTCAGGTCGCCTCTGCAAAGGGTCAGATAGCTAGAGATACAGCTCTTAAGGCTGATTTGATTGTTCTCAATACTGCTGTGGCTGGGAAATGGCTTGATGCAGTTCTCAAAGAAAATGTTATTAAAGTTGCACCTAAGATCCTTTGGTGGATTCATGAGATGAGAGGACACTATTTCAAACCAGATTTGGTCAAACACCTCTCTCTTGTTGCAGGGGCTATGATTGATTCGCATGCAACAGCTGCATACTGGAAAAACAGAACTCAAGCTCGCTTAGGGTACCGTTTCCTCTTTTGCACATCCTGCTTCATGTAAATGATACAGAAAACTAAGATCTTTATGTGTAGTGTTGCCCCAATTCAGTTCTATTCATCAAATTATTTCCTTGTCATAGCTTAACATTGCTTTACTACTGTTGAAATACAGGATTAAAATGCTCAAAACTTACGTTGTGCACCTAGGAAATAGCAAGGAATTGATGGAAGTAGCTGAAGATAGGGTTGCCAAGAGAGTTCTCCGTGATCATGTCCGAGAATCTCTTGGAGTGCGGAATGAAGACTTACTGTTTGGCATTATAAATAGTATGTTCTATATTTATTCTTAATGTTCCGAGGAGCCATCATCTTATAAAGAAGTAAGAGTTCACTTGTCACCAAAGAACTTACATAGTTAGCTATAAATATTTCCAGGTGTATCGCGCGGAAAAGGCCAAGACCTGTTCCTCCGAGCCTTCCACGAAAGTCTTGAAATAATCAAAGAGAAGAAACTTGAGGTACCAACGATGCATGCGGTAGTAGTAGGAAGTGACATGAGCCAGCAGACAAAGTTTGAGACAGAACTACGTAACTTTGTCCAAGAGAAGAAGCTTGAAATCTATGTCCACTTTGTCAACAAGACCCTAACCGTAGCTCCATATATAGCAGCCATTGACGTTCTTGTCCAAAACTCTCAAGCCAGAGGAGAATGCTTTGGAAGAATAACAATTGAAGCCATGGCCTTTAAGCTACCTGTACTTGGTACTGCAGCCGGAGGTACAATGGAGATTGTGGTGAACAGAACAACCGGATTGTTACACAATGCAGGGAAAGAAGGCGTAATACCTCTAGCCAAGAACATGGTAAAATTGGCGATAGAAACTGAGTCACGGCTAAGAATGGGAACAAATGGGTATGAGAGAGCAAAAGAGATGTTTTTGGAACATCATATGTCACATCGAATAGCTTCAGTTCTCAAAGAAGTGTTACAACATGCAAAGGCTCATGCTGTACGATGAAATGAGATCATGACACTGCAATTTTTTTTATCTTCATGTAAAGTACAGTCGAAGTCTCGTTGGGGGATTTAAATTGGTAAAACCAAAACGTATGTGGTTAGAAATAAAAAATTTGTAAAACAGCGGGAGTCAAATGAGACTAGTTTCGAGTATTTCAGTTGGGAAACTTAACGAGAAACTTAACAGATTCTTAAATGTAAACCAATTACTTGCAGATAAAGAAACTAAAAAAAGAATCTCAGAATCGTTTCATCTTCTTCATTTGTGCTTCAAGTCTTTGAAGTTCGTTTCCATGGAAGACATGTACGAAGAGGCTGTGTGGAGATACGCCAGATACGGGGCGTTTAATAGCTACTATGGTGTGAGATACCAACACGACCACTGTACTTTGGAAGTCCAAATAGGTCCAGATTCTTTTAAATTTCCTGTTAATCTTGGTCTAATCTTTAAGGTTTTAGGCTTCAGAAGTCGAATACGTACTGACACAAATGTATTCTGATCCAGCCAAGGAGAAACATGAAGCCTTAAAGACAGAGTTTGAAGAAACTGAAGACGATCTCAAACACTTAAGTACCAGTAAAGCAGAATTGGTTGGAGAAATTGTGAAACCTCACGATAAAGAACGATGTAATTCTCTCTCATTTTCTCTTTGATTTCGTGTTTTTGATTTATCTCTGATGTTTTCTTAATTCAATATCAGTTATTGTGAAGATCGATGGACAACGTTACATAGTGAATTGCAGTAGTGAAGTGGATCAATCAAAGCTAGTTCCTGGAACCAGAGTTACTAATGAACAAGAAACATTGACGATAATGAGAATTCTTCCTCCTGAGGTTAATCCATTGATTTATAAGATGATCCAAACACATCATGAAGATGTTAGCTTTTCAGATCTTGGTGGTTTATCTGGTCAAATCGAAGTTTTAAAATTGTATATTGAACGTCCTCTCACAAATCCTGAACATTTTCAACGAGTTGGTGTAAAGCCTCCTAAGGGAGTACTTCTCTATGGACCTCCTGGGACTGGGAAGACATTGTTAGCAAGAGCAATTGCTCGCAACACAAATTTAACATTTTTGACGGTAAGAGTTTTATATTTCGGATTTTTTTTACAAAAATAGACACAACATAACATTTTTGGGTAATATTTACACGAAATTTTTAAATAACATTTTTGGGTGATATTTACACAAAAGAAATGCTTATTATGTAGGTTGGTTATAACGAGCTTTTAAGCTTGGGAAGTAGTCTTAGTGAGAGATCTTAAATATTCTTTAAAAATGCATGGATTTCAAGTTAATATAAAGCGGGAAGGAAATCAAAGTGGAAGGTGAGCTAGATGGAAATTTGCTGACCAAGGAGAAAATCTTTACAGAGAGCTATAAACAAGAAACAACAAATCACTGTAAGGATTTTGTCCTATAAAAAGGACTTAACGCTTTAACCCTTAGAGAAAGAAAAACGTCTTGTTTGGATTGAGTGTTCTTTTATTCGTTTTGTATTGGTGAGATTTGTAACCAAAAAGTATAAGTCTTTTGAAGAAATGATTATATTATTAAAACAAAGTAAGTGTTTAGATCAGCGCTTTCTAATCAAAATTGAGTTTCTTAGTCTCTGCAATCTCATTTGGTATCAGAGCGGACCACCTAACTACATCAGGTGAGATCCTACAGAGAGTATGGAGAACAAACATCAACTTGTGGATGTTAGAGAACCGTTGACACTTGACCCGAACAACTATGGTCATTGGAAAGTACAAATGATGCAAATCATCAAAGGGATTGATGAAGAAGGTTGGGGAGTTGTTAAAGATAGTAGGACACTACCAATGACGAAAAATGGTGATGAATTGGTTCTTAAACCGAGGAAGAGTTGGACAGCCGAGAAACACACAAAATCCAAATAAAATTCCTAGGCACCATAGGTAATCTTCACCACTATGCCGCCAAACCAATTTAAAAGGGTTCAAGGTTGTACAACAACAAAGGAAGCATGAGATATACTGCAAGTATCGTATAAAGGAACATCCAGTGTGAAGCATACCAGAATTGACATGTTAGCCACACATTTTGAAGCCTTTTCTATGGAACATGAATCCATAGTCATTCAACAACAAACTCAGCTCCTTGTCGCATGAAGCTTTGGTTCTAGGGAAACTTTACAAGGATAAAAAGCTTATGAAGAAGTTCATGCGTTGTCTCCCTGCAAAATTCCACGGACGTAGCTCTGCTTTCAAGGTAACACATGATTCTGACAATATGAGGTTTGATAATATGGTTAATATGATGCAGGCCCATGAAATTTTTCTCAACAAAGGGATTGAACATCATCACATGAACTAAATTGATCTGTTCGCTGAAGAAAATGTCAAATCACAGACGGTTGATCTAGACGACCAAGTTGGATTAAAAGTAACGAAGTACCTCAGGAAGTTTGAGAGAGGACAAAGAAGGAAAAGTCATGTGTTAGTCAAACAGATTCCTGAAACGGAACAACAGAAGTCTGAGAAATAGTGTCTTGAGTGTCAAGGATTCGACGACTTCAAAGCATATTGTCCAACTGTCAAGAGGAAAATGACACTAAAGTGTTTCGAGTGTCAAGAGTATGGTGATATGAAGTTAGAGTGTGCGAGTAATTCTAAACGAAAGGATAAAACTGCATTAGTGGGTTGGAGAGAAAATGATACAAAAAATGAAGATGGAAACAATGATCTGGAATCTGATATCTCGCAAATTTTGGTCTTGTAGAGATAACAAAATAAGGAGATCTTGTGACTGAAAGCAACGATGAAGGAAGAAAATCTGTCCGTTAACATAATCAAGACATTAATACTGACTTGGACTCAGAGGAAAATGATGATCTGGGACTGTCACATGTCGATGAACTACAAATAATGTGCAAAAATCTGGTTGATCTGAAAAAGAAAAACAACAAGTTGAGCTTTGAAGACAGGTTTTTGTCAGAAAAAGTTTAGGGATTAGATGTCGAATTGGAGACAGAAAAGACTAAGAATGCTGAACTTGAGAGTCCTATGTCTAAACAGTTGAGGAACATCAAAATGCTATCTAAAGGCATATAAGATCTTGACAAAATTCTGCAATCTAGGAGAACATACAAAGAAAACTTGGGTCTGGGATATCGTGGTGCCGAGAACACAACCGCAACAATAATTTTTGTTAAGGCAACATACACTAAAATGGCTTCCTCTTCAGAACATAAAGGAGCAAGGAAACCTCAACAAACAGCTTACATGTCTACTCAAAGACATATGTATGACGTTACAACACAAGTGCCTAATTTTTGATACATGGTAAGTATGGTCATGTTAGGTCTCAATGTTATATGTTTCAAAATCACCTTCACAAAATCATGAAACGACAACAATGTTTCAAAGATCATCAGAATAGTGACATGATTTGGGTCAGAAAGTTAGATTTGTATTGTTAAGTTGCACTCACATCAGACAGGGTTCAAAATGATTCAGTAAAAGAACGTTGGTACTTTGATTGTGGATGCTCACATTACATGACAGGAAGAGTGGAAATCCTGTTGAATTTTGAAAGTATCCGGAGGAAGGGTAACCTTTGGAAGGGGCGCTAAGGGAGAACTCAAAGGAAAAAGGTGCTATGGATAGAGATTCACAACCAAGTTGAACATCATATACTTTGTGGACAGTCTAAAAGTGAATCTCATAAGTATCAAAAGTGAATCTCATAAGTGATCAATTTTGTGGAGCTCAATGGATTGGTCACACTTATTTAGCCCCACATACACCTCAACAGAATGGTGTATGTGAGAGGAAGAACATGTCACTGCAGGAGATAGCCAGGGCCATGCTACATGGAATAATGTTGCTAAACACATCTGGGTTGAGGTTGTCAACACTGCATGCTACATCATCAATAGAGTGTATGTTCGGAAAAGAACAAAAAGACCCCCTTTGAGTTAGAGAATGGAAAATATCCAACCGTAAGTTACTTCCATGAATTGGAATGTGTTGCTACATACCAATGATAAAGATCAGTTGGGAAAGTTTGATTATGGAAGCAAAAAATGTATGTTTCTAGGGAGCACAACATACTGAGTTTACAAAAAACGAATCCTGATGGTTCAAGAAATTGTGAATGTGGTGTTTGATGATTCATCTTCCTTGGTAGAGGTTCTCCCTATAACTCATGATGATCACGGACACAACAGACTTCTGTCTTTGAATCAGAATCACAGGTTCTCAATCAGACACACAGAGAGATCCAAGTCCATTGAAATCACGATCAGTCAAATGTTACTGGAGATAGAGTCACAATTTAGAGGCCCTTTTTGATGAGTTGTCGATTGAATCAATGCAAGAAGAGATAAGAAACTTCACAAGGTTGAATGTGTCAGAGATGATGCCATGAATAGAAGGTGTCAATGTAGTTGGCACCAAGTGGATCTTCAAGAACAAGAAATATGAAAAAATGTTGTGTGAAACAAATCTCGACTGGCTGCTCAAGGATACTCACAAGTGGACATAGTGGATTTTGATGAGACTTTTGCTCTGGCATCAAGACTTGAGTCAATCAGGTTTTTGCTGGAAATGCCTTATTAGTCGAGTCCATTTACCCTAGAAGACGCTTATTCTAGAAGCAAATGAGAAAGGGTTTTAGAGCAACATAGCCGTTTGGAAAAAAGGAAAAAATAGATTGTCCCAAGATATGGTTCCAATTCTATTTTTCCTTTTTCCTATTTTCCCTTTTCATATTTTTCCTTTTTTTTTTTCCCTTTTCTACTTTGCCTTTTCTCTCTTATATCTCCTTCTATATAAACACTCATTGTAAGATGTTTTCATAAGTAAGAAGAAGAGAAAAGTCTTCTCTAAGATTCTCCCTTAATTCTCTCTTTATTTTCCGCAAATATAGTTAATCTTTGGTGTTAATTCTATCATGGTATCAGAGCAATGATTCTTGGCCATTCTCTTCTTCTTTAATCTCTTAATCTTCTCAGGTTTCTCTTATCTTGTTCGACTTTTTGCAAAGCAAGAACTCCAAAAAATAGAGGAAAAGATTTTCAAGTCTTCCCTACAAAGGTACGATCTTTCCTCAAGTTTCAAGCTTACGGGTCTTTTGATTCTCAAGGATAAGGTCTGAAGAAGTTTTGTTCGTATAAGTAATGGATGTCACCCAAGCTAAGTTTCCTATGGTCTCTGTGACACTCACGACTGTCAATTATCTACTTTGGGCTCGAACATTGAAGACCACGCTTTGCACAAGAATGGGTTTTTGGAGCCACGTTGTAAGGGAAAGACCTCCAAGGGAATCTCTTTATAGTGACATGGACGAGGATGATCTTCTTGATGAGGATGATGAATGGTTTCAAATGGACCAATCTGTCAAGTCTATCATCCAAATCTCTCTAGATCCGCCAATCCTTGAGGCTTACTCCTATTGTGAGATGGCTAAGGAGTTGTGAGACACCTTAAAGAAGGTTTATGGGAATGTCTCAAATCTCACAAGGGTTTTCGAAGTGAAGAAGACTCTAGCCAACCTTTCTCAAGAGGAAATGGAGTCCACAAAATATTTTGGGAAGTTTAGATCTTTGTGGGCAGAACTTGACATGTTAAGGCCATTCTCCGTGCATCCAAAGGTAATTAGGGAAAGGAACGAAGAGGATAAGGTCTTCAGCCTCTTGATGAATCTTAATTCGGATTACAAGGACCTTGTGAAGCACATCCTTAGGTCAGCCGCAAGCTCCAGATCCCTTCCTAGTCTTGAAGATATGTGCTCCCAAATCCAAAAAGAGCAAGGATCCATTGAGTTGTTTGAAGGAAGAGGAAGCTCGGGTCTTGTTACCGCAAATAAGGTCCAAGGGAAGTTTGAGGAGAGGAAAAAGCCTGTTTGTGACTGCTGCAAGAAGAAAGGCCACTCCAAGGAGAAATGTTGGGTGCTTTATCCACACCTCAAGCCATCAAGGTTCAAGGATCCCAAGGGTAACTTGTCTCACGAAGTCTCGGCGGATCATGGGCATATGCTTGGCTCGCCTTCGACCCCTTCCAAGGATCAAGAGCGCTTGACCGCAGCCTCATCTTCGCTCAATTGAGACATAAAGAGATCCGACCTTGAATCCCTAATCAACTGTAGACCAGCCAAGACTCCTCTTGAAGACTGCTACAAGGTCAACCGAAAGGGAGAGATGAACGACGAACCGTTTGATGAAATTCCTGAATATCGGAGGCTTGTCGGCAAGCTAATTTATCTTACAATATCTCGGCCCGACTTGTGTTTTGTAGTGAATCAAGTGAGTCAACATATGCAAGCACCAACAAAGTATCATTGGATAATGATGGAGAGGATTCTCAAGTATCTCAAAGGAAGCTCGGATCAAGGTCTCTCTCTCTCTC